>MU788121.1:93005-107080 GCA_026770625.1 Nicotiana glauca
GGGGGGGGGGGGGGGGGGGGGGGTAGATTAGAATTTAATTAAGGAAAAATGATGTGGGCCGTTGATCTTATTTGATCAACGGCTCAGATTGATTCGAAGCTGGGCCGGGTTGGTGTAGATATTGGGCTAGGGCGAATTTGGTTGGGTATTGGGTCAATTGGGTCTTAATTAAATCTGATAGGGGTGGGGTTAAATTGGGCAAAAATTGAAACAATAAAGGGCCATGTGTTAAATAGTCAATTTCCCTCTTTTATTTTATATAAAATAGTTAAAATAATTTTAAAAATAAATTAAAGGCACTGAACTAATTAATAACATATAAATATTATTCTAAAAATACTGGAAATGATTTCATAATTGTAAAATGTTATTAATATTAATATAGGCTATAATTGCAATTTATGCAATTTAACTTAGAAAATACCAAAAAAATGGTGAAAATATGCAAAAATTACCTTAATTATATCTTGGTGTAAATATGATAATGGAAAATAAAAAATGATAATCTGGGAATAATTATTAGATTTTGTACTGCTAAAATAGATAGTAAATTGATTTTAAAAATCTTAAAAACTAGGAAAAAATACCAAAACTCTTGGGCATGCATATACGTGTATACACATGCCATTTTGAGTATAAAAAATATACAAGGAAAAATTGGGTATCAACACTATGGTAAGGAGACTAAGGAGGAAAGGTACCCTCCTCTCGGGCGTATGTGGCCGGTGAAGGGGATGCAACATATGCTGATGGAGAAGGTACGACTGGTCTAGAGGGGAATGAAGTTGTTGGTGTTGAAGCAGGTACAACGAGATCATTGTTGGTTGCTCCTCAACCGAAGATAGAAGAGGCCCGGGGTCCGAAATCCTTGGACCAGAAACTGAAACGGGGATAAGACAATAGGAGTTGGCATTATCTACAAGATCCATCTCGCCCCATAGTGCTTGGATCTCTTCACCGGTCAGTTCTAAAAGCTCTACTAGTTAAGCATTTGGTAAGCTGATGAAGATTTTTGTGTCTGTAAAAAGGGTATCCTCTTCGTCACTAGTTTCCCTGTTGTCTTCAATGACCATTGTGGCTGCGACCTTCTCAGTTGTAGCCTTCTTTATTTTCTTATTTTTATCCCTAGCCTAGGAAGAACGCCACCTTTTTGGTTACTTATTCTATGGCCGAGGATTCCGAGAGGAAGTGCCTCCACTAGAAGTAGACCCGAGGACACTGCTTCGAGCGAGAGCATTTTGTAACAATCTTGCGGCCTCCGTAGGGTCGGCCAAAACCTCGACCTCAGGGTAGGTGACAGAGCCTTGCGGGAGTCCTGAATCAAGCAAAAGGATATGATTAACAAATTTACTTATAAACATACAGAGTTAGAGGATAGAACGACTCGGTTTACGATGGTTCTTGGCCTACCACCCATATTTGGGTGCCATTTCCTTCTACCGATGGGTTCCTGATGTTGTAATATGCCGTAGAATTTCGGCACAATTGATACCAATTGCTTAGAATTTAACTTGTCTTTTAATGCATTTTTAGTTAATTCTGATCAAGTTTGGTTGTTTTGTTGTGCATGAGCTTGAAGACCCAAAAAAATGGAAAAGAAGTCAAAAAGACACAAAAAGATGGATATGCTGCAAGTATGCAAACCGCATAACTAAGATGGTGATCGCAAATAGAGACATCCTTATGCGAGCCGCATAACACTTATGTGAGCCGCATAATGGTCGCATAACTCCAGTAGAAGAAAGTTCTCAACGTGATATGCGATGGAATATGTGGTCACATAACACACATGTGGACCGCATAACTGTTATGCGACTGAAGTAAGAACTGGAACTCAGCAAGTCTACGATGAATGACGAATATGCGGACCGCATAACTAGTCTGCAACCATTACGCGATCGCATAAGCTAACTGAAGGGGCATTTTTGTCTGATTTTGACTACCACTTTTGGTCCACTATAAAGAGAATAACTAGGGTTTTGTGGGTTATTCAAGTCTGAAACAAGGTCCTACTTAGAGAGCATTGAATACTTCATTTATTTGGAGGGTTGTGAAGAAGGAATCTTGCACTTTTGTAAGCTTTATGGCTTTATTAAATACTTTGTTCTTGTAATTTAGTATGAGTAGCTAGTTTTAAATACTAAGGTTGTGGACCCTAGATAGGTGTAATGTTAATAAGTGTTTAACGTTGAATATATATATATATATATAATGGCTGGTTGATATTTATTCAATTCTTGTTCTTTATTTATGGTTGGTGGTTGCAAACATTAATCTATTCCATTTTACTCTTTCTTTACTTGGAAAAGTGAGTTAGGGTTTGGTAGAATTGAATATCAAGAACTCAAGACTTTACATCTTATTTAATAGAATCTCTTAGGAACAAGTGGGTTCTACTTGGCATTAATTGGTTGTTCTTAAATTGCAACTCTTTTATATTTGGAAATATCATAAAGGGAAAATACTATTCAAGTATTGGAAAATATTGGGTAGTCATTTAGAAATTATTTGCATATCAAAGGACCTTCCACTACAAATATATCATATTAACGCCAATAGCATTACATTCCATTGACGGGGACGCAAACTTGGTTTCCTTAATCAAATGATTCACATTCTCAAAGTTACAATTAGTTATCTTTTAAATTCACAATAATATCATTCTCTTGTTACGTTAAAGGAATAGAATTACGACCTAAGTCAAGTAGCAAACTACTCGAGTAACCTTTTCACGCCTATTCCATGTGGAATTCGACCCCAACCTCGTTGGGTTACTATATTTTACACTGACCGCCTTACATTATTTTATTAAAGTGTAATTTGAGCGTATAAAATTTTGGCGCCATTGCCAGAGAATACGGTCTTAATTACTAATTAATGTGTGCTTTACTTTAAGTCCTCTTCTTTTCTATCACACTTTGTTTGTTTTGCTTGGTGTTGATAGGAAAACATGGCTGAATATGAGGAAGAAGAAAATCCTTTTGCGGATATAGATGAGTACATTGAGGATACAAATTCTATTGTACCCCCGATAGTTGGCGTTGTTACCTTCAAGGTGGAACATGGTTTAATCATAATGTTCAAAGCGGAGGGGTTTTCAGGAATTCCACTGATGATGATCCGACACAACATCTTAGAAACTTCTTGTGTGTGTGCGATGCACAAGCAGAACAACGTCTTAGATGATGCCCTAAGATTGAGGGTGTTCAAGTACTCACTGGTTGGGGAAGCAAGAAAATGGCTTCAAAATATGCCACCAAATTCCATTCATTCTTGGCCTGAACTTGTCCAAGCATTCTTAGCTAAATGGTTCCCACAAAGCAAGAAATTTGAGCTCCGGGATAAAATTTTCTTTTTCAAGCAACTACCGGGAGAACATCTACACGAGGCATAGGATCAATTCAAGTTATATTTGGTGAGGTCGCCTAATCATGATTTTCCGGATTCTATCTTGTTGGAGAAATTCTACATGGGTTTGGATGCTATGAACCAATATATAGCCAAGCATGCAGCTGGTAGATCTTTTTTTCATAAGACATTTGCAAGGATTACACAAATCCTTGACAAAATGGCACAACATAACCAAGCTTGACACTCATAGGACATCACAGGTGGAATTGCATATGGTACTCCCTCATTTACCAACATGATTAAGGAGAACCAAGAAAGAGATCAAGTAATTGCAGGGCTCGCCACCAATGTCAATGTGTTGACAAAGATGTTCACTGAAAGCCAAATGAAAAAGGTAAATGTGGTGGAGGATGTTCAACCCACATCAAATGAATACTTCAAGGAAGCAAACTTTGTCAACAACTCTCAAGGAGGCTATCAAAGGCAACAATACCAAGGTCAAGGACAACAAAATCAATAGAGGCTTAACCCGCAAAGGTAAGGCAACCACCAGTGGCAAAATGACCAATGTATCTCAAATCAAAGAAATTGGAGTAACAACAACAACAACTTCTCAAATCGGAGTTCAAACCCTTATGTTCCACCAAAGGGGCAACATTCAAATCAAGGTTTCTCAAGTGATTCCAAGTTGGAAAGCATACTTGAACAGGTATTGCAAAATTAAGAAAGGTCTGACACCTCAATGAGGAATATGACCGAGATCGTTGGTTCTCATACCGCATCCATTCAAAATTGGAGATGCAAATGAGAGATCTCTCGAGGGAACAAAACCCAAAGCAAAAGAGGACACGTCCAAGTGACACAATTGCAAACCCAAAGGGTAGTGGAGTGGTCTAACTTCTTATTGCATGGAAATTACTACTCGGAGTGGGAAGGTACTTCAAGGAGAAAATGAACAAGTGGTTGAAGTGGAAGAGTCCGAACAGGAGGTTGAGGCACAAGTTGAAGAGCCAATTGTTGTTGAAGCTAAAAAGGTTCCGAAAGAGTTGAAAGTTCAAGAAGTGAACCGGGAAGAGGTAAAGGAAAAGGTAAAAGAGACACCAAAATCTCTACCACCTATCCATAGACCTTCTCCTCCTTTCCCTCAAAGACTTGCTAGGAAGGTTGATGATAGCAAACTCGAAATGTTCTATGACATTCTCAAGCAGTTATAGGTAAATATCCTATTTGTGGAAGCATTTCAATAGATGACGGGTTTTGCTAAGTATTTGAAATATTTGTTCACCAAGAAGAGAACCACCAAGAATGAAGTGGTGAATGTGACTCACCGGGTTAGTTCCATCATTGCAACAACCATCATTCAAAAGAAAGAAAACTCGAGAGCTTTCACTATTCCATGCACTATTGGGGCGCGTGATTTTGCAAGAGCTCTTTGTGATAATGGGGCTAGCATCAACAAACAGGGTTAGGTATGCCGATGCCCACAAGTATGAGGTTGCAAATGGCCAATTGTTCCATAAATAAATCAGTGGGAATGTTGATGATGTGCTTGTAAAAGTGGGAAAGTTCCATCTACCTATCGATTTCGTGATCCTTGATTGTGCAGTTGACAAATAGATCCCTATCATCTTGGGTAAACCATTCCTTGCTACAGGAAGAGAACTAATGGATTCGGAACGAAATGAGATCAAATTCCGTGTGAATGATGAAGAGGTCACATTCCAAGAAAGCAAGGGTATGAAACTACCACATGAATATGAAAGCATCTCGGTGATTAACGTTGTTAATGAAGTGAAAGATGCAGTTGAAATGAATATGGAAGAACAATGTCGTGAGGCGTTGGCGGCTATTTTGGTAAATTTTGATGGTGAAGATATGGAGGGGTACATGGAATCAGTAAATGCATTATAAGAGCTTGGGTCCTACACTTATGCTCCAAAGAAACTCTCTCTCGACTTAGAGAATAGAGTCACTCCTCCCGTAAAGCCTTCAAACATTGAGCCGTTGCAACTTGAGCTCAAACCACTTCCACTGCACTTGAGGTATAAATTTTTTAGCTCCAATGACACTTTACTGGTAATTGTTTCTTCTTTGTTAAATGATGTGCAGGTAGAAAAATTGTTGAATGTATTGAAAAAGCATAGGCAAGCTATTGGGTGGACAATTGCGGACATCCGAGGGATTCCCGATAGAATTTACGAACACAAGATCCAATTGGAGAATGAGAGTAAACCAAGTGTAGAGCATCAACAAAGGTTGAACCCTTCCATGCAGGAGGTGGTAAAGAAAGAAATCATTAAGTGGTTGGATGTCGGGGTAGTTTACCCTATCACCGATAATTCTTGGGTGAGTTCGGTGCAATATGTGCCAAAAAAGGGAGGCATGACTGTGATTGAAAATGATAAAAATGAGCTCATCCCAACAAGAACGGTGACCGGTTGGAGGGTTTGCATGGATAACCGGAAGCTAAACAGTGCTACGTGCAAGGACCATTTCCCTATGCCTTTTATTGATCAAATGCTTGATCGGCTAGCGGGAAGGTCATTCTACTGCTTCTTGGATGGATATTCCGGCTACAACCAAATCAATATTGCATTGGAAGATCAAGAAAAGACAACATTCACTTGTACATATGGGACGTTTCCATTTAGCCGGATGCCATTTGGGCTATGCAACGCTCCAGCTACTTTCTAAAGGTGCATTATGGCAATCTTCTCCGACATGGTGGAGGATTTCTTAGAGGTGTTCATAGACGATTTCTCCGTCGTGGGTGATTCTTTTGAGCATTGCAACCTTAGACAAGTGCTTAAGAGATGTGAAGAAACAAACCTTGTCCTAAATTAGGAGAAATTCCACTTCATGGTGGACGAGGGCATTGTTTTGTGCCACAAAATTTCCAAATAAGGCATAGAGGTTGACCGGGAAAAGATCGAGATCATTTCCAAGCTTCCTCCACCTACTTTAGTTAAAGGTGTCCGAAGTTTTTTTGGGCATGTCGGCTTCTATAGGCGTTTCATCAAGGACTTATCTAAAATTGCAAATCCCATGTGGAAACTCCTTGAGAAAGATGCAAAGTTCGTATTTGATGAGAAGTGACTCAAGCCTTTGAGGAATTGAAAGAAAATCTCACCACGACACCTATTATTGTCACCCCCGGTTGGTCTTTTCCATTCGAACTCATGTGTGACGCTAGTGGTGTAGCTATTGGGGCGATGCTTGGCCAACATCATAATAAGATTCTTCACCCTATCTATTATGCAAGCAAGACACTTAATGACGCTCAAATGAATTATACTGTAACTGAGCAAGAACTTCTTTCCATTATCTATGTATTTGAGAAATTTCAGGCTTATTTGTTGGGATCCAAAGTGATAGTGTACACCGACCATGGTGCTCTTCGCTATCTTATGGAAAAGAAGGATGCTAAAACTAGGTTTATTCAGTGGGTCCTGTTATTGCAAGAGTTTGACTTTGAAGTCAAAGATAAAAAAAAAAAGGACAAAAAATCAAGTGGCAGTTCACCTATCTAGGCTTGAAGAGGCAGAGAGGCCAAAAGAGGATCTTGAAATCAATGATTCCTTCCCAGATGAACACATATTGGCATTGTCTGACACCTTTGCTCCCTGGTATGCCAACATTGCTAACTTCTTGGTTAGTGACCTAGTTCCCGATGGATTGGAAGCTTCTCAAAAGAAAAAGTTCTTACGGGAGTGTAGGCACTACTATTGGGAGGAACCCTTCTTGTTCCATATTTGTGCTGACAACATCATCAGACGGTGTGTTTCGGAAGATGAGGTAATGTCAATTTTAAAGGCATGCCATGATTCTCAAGTTGGGGGCCATCATGAAGGAAATCGAACGGCAGCAAAAGTGCTTGAATGTGGCTACTATTGGACATAGATCTACCAAGACGCCAATCAAATGGTCAAGGTATGCGTCAAAGACAAGGGTCAATATCTAAAAGGCACGAGATGCCTATGAATTTTGTGCTAGAGGTCAAAAATTTTGATGCACGGGGGATATACTTTATGGGCCCTTTTGTGAGCTCCTATGGCATGACATACATCTTGGTGGCTGTGGAATACGTCTCTAAATGGGTCGAGGCAATAAACTTACTTAACAACGAAGTAAGGAGTGTGACCTAATTTTTGAAAATGAACATTTTCACACGGTTTGGCACTCTAAGGGCCATCCTGAGTGACGATGGGTCTCATTTATGCAACAAGGCTTTCACCGGGATGCTTGAAAAATATGGTGTAAAATACAAGGTGGCCACACCCTATCATCCTCAGTCGAGTGGTCGGGTTGAAGTTTCGAACAGAGAGATAAAAAACATCCTAGCGAAAACTGTCAATGCAAACAGGACCGACTGGTCAAGGAAGCTAGATGATGCATTGTGGACATATCACACAGTGTTTAAGACCCCCATTCGCACTTCACCGTACATGTTGGTTTTTGACAAAGCTTGTAACTTGCAAGTGGAACTTGAACACAAAGCCATGTGGTCATTGAAGAAATTGAACCTTGATTGGGCCGAGGCTACTAATCTGAGGATGATACGACTCAATGAGATGGAAGAATTCTGTCTCCATGCCTATGAGAGTGCAGCCATGTACAAAAAGAGGATGAAGTTTGTCCATGACAAGAAGATCTTGAAGCGTGAGTTTAATTCTGGTGACTTGGTCCTACTTTTCAACTCAAGACTCAGGTTATTTTCAGGCAAACTTAAGTCCAAATGGCCTGAACCGTTCAAAGTTGTGTGTGCGTCTCCCTATGGCGCTATTGAACTTGAGTTGGAAGATGGGACTCGAACTTTCAAGGTAAATGGATAACAAGTCAAGCATTACCTCGGAACCGCAAGAGAAAGGCATGTGCTAGAACAAATTGTTATACGAGATGATCCAACAGCAGCTCCCATCAATGAATAACTGAGAAGGAGTCAACTGCATCGTGCCGTGATATTAAATCAAGTGCTTCTTGGGAGGCAACCCATATGTGGTAACACTCTTTTGTAGATTTTATTTTATTTTATTATTATTTACGTAGATTAGATTGAGCAAGTTGATGTGTGTGCTAGAGTGTAGGTAAAATATCATGAACATGGTCATAGTGCTGAAGAAAGTAAAGCAAATAGAGGTCCAGATTAAGCGACAATTATGCGGTCTCATAATGACTATGCGAACTGCATAGCCATCGCAAACTCAGGCTAAAAGTTTGGCTAATTTTGCTGTCAACCATGCAGTCGTTTTTCATTTATGCGGCTCACATGTGCACTTTGCGCTCGCATTTTGCATCTAGATTGCCCAGTCATATGTCCATCGCATAACACTTATGTGATCGTATACTGTGTTATGCAATGAACTTATTCATCACATAACTGCCAGGTATAACCTAACCCACTCTCAGCACACACTCACATTTGAACCAAATAAAAAGAATGCTCAAATCTGCTAAGGACGAACCAAAGAAAGGAACAAAACACACTTACAAGTTTTCTCATTTCCATATCCTCGAGTTTCAGATATGACTTCTGGTTTCTCTTCTCTTCTCTTCATTCTCATCCTTCCCTCTTGTTATCCCGCTTGTGAATCTCATTAATATCTGAAGTGTGTGCTTGTGATTGGCCAAATTGGGTTAAATTTGTAAATTGCTTATGGGTTAAATTGGTAACTCGCATAATAGTAGAGTGTGTGCTCTTGATTTTCTTTGGTGAGGAGTGGATTGAGGAATTGTTTGTGTGTGATTGTTGATGAACCAAAGAGGGGGAAGTCTTAGTACCTCTCTCTCTCTTGTGAAATTAATTGCAATGGGGTATAGATTTTAAATGAGTGGAAAAAGGAACCTACATGATTTGGGGGAGGGTGTAATTTTCATGAGGAAGATGACTTCTGCGGGGCGTATAATCGTTTTGCGATCTGCATAATCATTGCATATGACCCCTATCTTGCCCCAAGTTAGAATGAGTTATGCGATTGCTTTTGCGATCACATACCTGTTATGCGGTCCGCATATGTGCCGCAGTCCAAGGCAGAACTCCAGGCTTTCTAGCCTTCCAATGTGCGATCATTTTGTGATCGCATAACCACTTATGTGGTTGGTTGTGCGATCGCATAACTGCTGATAACTTTCTGCTAATGCACATATGCGATGGTTATGCAGCCTGCATACTTGATATGTGACCGCATAACCCATCGCATAGTAGGCTAATTTTTTATTTTTTTCTTCTTTTTTTCTTTCTCTTTTATCTCTGATCACTTTCTCTGACCCATTTCACTCACTCCTGCAATGTTTCATCAACATGAATGGAACCAAAGAAGTCCAACACAACGCAATCAACGCCCGATCGTAGACAAAAAAGGGCTGCAAATCCTAGCCAACAAGCAACGCAAGCCAAATGTCAGCGGGCTCAGGCACTCCGCATTATTACGGAGCACTCCTCCCAGTTTGAAGAGGAGGAGTCACAGAGTCACCTCAAACCTCCTGTTGATCTACAGGCCGAGGCACAAAAGAAGCTGGGGGAGGATCTTAACCTCCGATTCGGGGTCAAGGGCTCCATAGATCTATACAAAGTCGGGCTTTCAAAGAGGAAAATTCTCGAGGAAAAGCAATTAAGCTTAAATGGGCTGTCGAAGCATTACCCTCACATACTTTAGAACATCAAGCAAAGGAAGTGAGAGTACTTCATTGAGGTCTCGAATTAATACAATGAAACAATTGTGAGGGAGTTTTATGCTTCATATGGTGCCTCGAGGAGTGCCTCACAGAAGCACAACAAGATCTTTTCAAAGTCTGTCCTAGTGCGAAGGGTTGAAGTTAGTTATGGTGCTGAGATGATCAATGAACGGTATATCGAGAATTGGCAGTCAGGAACAATTGAATATGATGCTAAGGTTGCCAACAAACACAATGAGTGTGCCTGTGTTGCGTCTGTAATAGCAAAGGGGACACCAGCCTGGATCGACCTTAAACATAAAATATTCAGGGAAGATCTCACAAGGGAGGTCGCTACTGGCTTAGATTTGTTACATCCCATCTGATGCCATCCAGAAATGAAACTGATATCAACATTGAGAAAGCCCCCTCATTGCATACATCATGATAGGGATCAAGATTTATATAGGGGAGATAATATTCCAAGAGCTGGGAATCAGAGCCCATAAAAAACAAACATCACTTCCTTTCCCCTGCTTGATCATTGGTCTTTGCTAAGATGCAAGTGTGCCTCCTCTGCCTAGGCATGCCAAAATGGAGAAGGCTACGAAAGACATCGACATCATGAGAATCAGTGACGCAGTAGCAAAGGAAACTACAACTCAGGCTGAGACTCTCATTCCTTCTCAAACTGATGTTGCAGCATCAGAGGGTCCAGTACTGCCGGACACCTCTCAGGCCCAGCTACCTCCACATCTACTCTACAACCCCTACTGCATAGGATGAGGTCCCTTTACCAGTTCTATCCAAGCTGGGTATACTTGCTCAACATGCCAATGCTAAGGTAGACAGGCTTATTAAGGAAATTCCCAACCTCATCCGGCAAGCATTGAACCATATCCAATCCTCAGTGATTGTTCTTCAGCAACAATATCAGACTTGTGAGGATTGCCTTAAGAGCATTGAAGCACATCTTGAGAAGGTTGAGTGGGGTCAGGTCGGAGGTATGCTATAGCTCCGGAAATATGTGAATGATCTGAAAGCTGAGCTGCAGAAGATGCAGAGTTTAGAGTTTGATTTGACAGCCCTCCTCTCGAAGGATGTAGGGCAGGGTGCTGACACTTCCATCCCAGACATGGATATTGATTTTACGACATTGATGATATCCCCAGAGGCACAACATGTTTAGGCCTCCGAGGCTCACTCTACTCCTGCTCACATTGATGTTCGTTCAGATAAGGAATCTGGAGATAGTGAGGAGTCCGATGAGGGGGAGTCAAGAGATGAGGAGACGGATGAAGAGGTAATGGGCAAGGACACTGAGGGTCATCAAGATAAGAGTAAACATGTCGCTGTCTCTACAAGGGCAGAGGATGAAGAAGAAGCAGTTGTGTAGACAGATATTGCACATTCGCTAGCAGATATGGTCGCCAAGGCACATCCATCGACTACTCAGCCATTACCGGGTGAGGCTAGCATCTCTCAGTCCCCAGCTCCAGACCCACAGCAGGTGGAGCTTCCTGCTATACCCTCATAGCAGTTGGAACCTCTTTCTCCAATTGTGGAGGATACCACTCAGTCCGAGGTTCCACCATCTGTAGTTTCACTACCAACAGTCGATCCCACATCTGCCACAGATCCTTCAGTCTCCCTGAGCGCCTAGTGTTCCCCAGGGAATCCCTGAGCTTTATTTTGCTTTATATATGCATTGGGGACAATATGATCTTTGGTTAGGGGTGGGGTAGTTATGATCATGATATTGTACTCCATGTTTTGTGTAAATATTGTGTTGTACCCCATGTTTGTATATAAACTCTTTTAGTTTAGCAATGGATTGCCTTTGGTTTTTCTTCGCTGGGTTATTTTCCAAGGGTGTAATAGTAGAACCACGGCATTATCATGAAATGTTTTGACTTATTTGGTATTGACTGTATAGCTTCAAGCATGTGCTAAATGTTGTAAATATATGATACCCTTCCTTCTGTTGAAAAAAAATAATGTGTTGGTTAGTCATTCTTGTGAATTTGAGGCTCGCTCTTTGACTTTATGCTTTTTCAGAATCTTACATATTTTGAGATGAAAGTGTTGAGTTTCCTTGTGTCACTTGAGGGCTGAAACTATGTTGAGTTGAACAATTTATGTGTTGTGAGTAAGTGAGGATCTGTATGAATAATGCACTTGTGTAACTGGTGATGTCTAGAACTTGCCCCGTTGGTTTCTTAGTGCGACTCTCAGGATTATGATTGGATGTTGAAATGATCTTAGGCTCTCCTTGTGATTGCCAGTGTTGCCTAAATTGACCTCCCTGATACATTAATTACCCTAGTTACCTCCTTTGAGCCTTTAACCTTTCATTGGCTACCATATTACAGAACTTTACCCCTTCTGTGAAGTAATTCCTTCTTTTGAACCCATACCTTTCTTGAACGTGTGAGATTGGGGCTAAAAGACTAAGTTGAGGGTACCGTTATAAAGTGGAAATTGGCAAGGTTTACTAATGTATATATATATATATATATATATATATATATATATATATATATATATATATATATATATATATATATATATATATATATATATATATATATATAAGCAATAACCTCAAAGTTACGTACATAACGAAATGCAAGTTCCAAAAAGAAAACAAAAACAAAAACAAAAAAGAAAAGAAGAAAAAAAAAGAGAAAAAAATGGAGTCTTGTAGAACTTGAAGTAATACTTTGAGGTGGTTCTAGGTCGGTAACCCGATGTAAATAAGGGTTATGTAGTAAAAAAGAGCATAATGTAGGTAGCGTTCAATGAGGGTATAACCAATACATTCCCAAATATTCATCCAACCCGTCCTGAAACCTACATTATAACGAGTGCAAAGTCCTTAGTGATCTACGGTCAATCATTCCTGAGATAGCGACAAAGTTAAAATAAGGGCAAGCATATGGACTGATACTTGTAGCATGTAGCTTTCGTTCCGAGTGTTAGAGTGTTTTGATTGCATCCTATGCACATATATGTGAGTGGGGATTTTCTTTGTTGTGAGCACGCATGGACTGTAAGACTTAGCAGAAGATAGGTTATTGGAGTAGAACACAAGTGCACTTCACTGTGAATAGCATTTTGTCATTTTGGTCGAGGCTCTAAGGTCACGATTTGATTAGTCGAATGGTTGAATGATAAGTTGTTTTTCAGGAAGGGTAAATAACTGGGGTTACATGCTTGTTAGCTGTCAGTCAAAATCATCTACAATCACTATTGTTTTGTGGAATGTCAAAAATAAAAGTAGTATAGAATAGGATAACTTTGTTTTAGTTGCTTGAGGACAAACAAGAGTTTAAGTTGGGGGTGTTGATGTGCCGTAGAATTTCGGCACAATTGATACCAATTGCTTAGACTTTAACTTGTCTTTTAATGCATTTTTAGTTAATTCTGATCAAGTTCGGTTGTTTTGTAGTGCATGAGCTTGAAGCCTTGAAAATATGGAAAAGAAGTCAAAAAGTCACAAAAAGATGGATATGCTTCAAGTATGCGGACTGCATAACTGACATACGGACCGCATAGCTGACATGGTGATCGCAAACAGAGACAGCCTTTTGGCCAAATGAAGATGAAGATATGCCATTCATTATGCGGTCGCATAACACCTATGTGAGCCGCATAATGGTCACATAACTCCAGTAGAAGAATGTTCTCAACATGATATGCGATAGACTATGCGGTCGCATAACACACATGCAGACCGCATAACTGTTATGAGACTGAAGCAAGAATTGGAACTCAACAAGTTTGTGATGGAATGACGAATATGCAGATCCCATAACTAGTCTGTGACCATTATGCGATCGCATAAGCTAACTGAAGGAGCATTTTTGTCCGATTTTAACTTCGACTTTTGGTCCACTATAAAGAGAATAACTAGGTTTTTTGTGGGACATTTAAGTCTGAAACAAGGTCTTAATTAGAGAGCATTGAATACTTCATTTATTTGGAGGGTTGTGAAGAAGGAATCTTGCACTTTTGTAAGCTTTATGGCTTTATTAAATACTTTGTTCTTGTATTTTAGTATGAGTAGCTAG
>MU788121.1:108698-121778 GCA_026770625.1 Nicotiana glauca
TATATATATATATATATATATATATATATATATATATATATATATATATATATATATATATATATATATATATATATATAATAGTTAGTTGATATTTATTCAATTCTTATTCTTTATTTATGGTTGGTGGTTATAAACATTAATGTATTCCATTTTAATATTTCTTTACTTGGAAAAGTGAGTTAGGGTTTGGTAGAATTGAATATCAATAACTCAAGACTTTACATCTTGTTTAACAGAATCGCTTAGAAACACGTGGGTTCGACTTGGCATTAATTGGTTGTTCTTAAATTGCAACTCTTTTATATTTGGAAAAATCATAAAAGGAAAATACTACTCAACTATTTGAAAATATTGGGTAGTCATTCAGAAATAATTTGCATATCAAAGGACCTTCCATGAGAAATATATCATATTAACACCGATAACATTACATTCCATTGACGGAGACGCAACTTTAGTTTCCTTAATCAAATCATTTACATTCTCAAAGTTACAATTAGTTATCTTTTTAATTCACAATCATATCATTCTCTTGTTAAGTTAAAGGAATAGAATTATGACCTAAGTCAAGTATCACACTACTCGAGTAACCTTTTCACGCCTATTCCCTGTGGGATTTGACCCCAACCTCACTGGGTTACTATATTTGACACTAACCACCTTACACTATTTAATTAAAGTATAATTTGAGCGTATCAATTGGTCTAAGCCTTGAACCCTTGGTGGTGTCCACCGAGCAGTTGAAATAACAGAGACAAAAAAGTCAATAATAATGGAGAACAGTCTTTTTACGAAGGAACGAGATGAAAAAAATACAAACTTACGTGAACGACTCCATGATTCAGAGAAGGATGGAGTTGTGCCCAGATCATATTCCTGGTAGAAATGATGACAAACTGCTACATCCATCCACAATCATTGTCATTATCCATGCTGGTAAGAAGGGCGTGGTGGCCACGCTTGCTGAAATTTATTACTCCCCCATGGAATATCTTAGGGAAGTAAAGATTCATCATGTATGTTGGGGTTAGGGTTTCTCCAGTCACCGTGCATAGCTGGCAAAGACATGCCACCGTTCTCCACATATAAGGGCCTACTTGCGTCAAACAGACCTAGTACCGATGGCAGAACTTCAAGATCAGGGGGTCAAGCCCCCTCTATCCTGCTCAAAGAAAACGGGCGCAAAGTGAAGGGATACATATAGACATACGTAAAACCTTCCTTGGAGAAGGTAACCCACTTTATAAGGTCAGGAACAATGATGTTAAGGTCTCCAACAATCACAGTCTTCCTTCACATTAGGATTACTGGAAAGGCGAATAGAGAAAAGATACCTGCTGCTACAAGTCCGTGGATTCGCGGAGGGAAACTTGTCTTGAAAGTCATCGATGGTGCTCAAGTGTTTGGGTATGATGATGCTTACTGTAGGAGGATGGACTTCGACATTGACATCAACCTTATTATCTTTGCTTCTCTTTGGTCCTCCACCGAAGAGAAGTCCAAAGTTCTCAAAAGTCTTAGTAAAGGAAGCCATAATAGTAAGAAGATGATGGATTTGGAGAAACGGGAGAGAGATGAAAGCAGAAGAATGCAAAGTGCAAAGAGGATAATGAACTTATGAAAATTTTAGAAATGAATGAGGTAAAGAGATAAGTATAAGTAAAGATATAAGCGGCAAATCGTGGCCATGATTATCTCGAGAACCAGCGAAAATATTAATGATTCATGGGGCAATACGTGTTCAGGTTATTAAATGCGAGAAGACGTGCTTCCTATCAGGCGTCAAAGACTGTTCTGAATGGTTTCAAAATATTTCCCGCCAAGAAAGAGATTTTCACCAACTTCTCGGTGACACAAAGTAATGCCACCGAGAAAGCAGGGGGACTATCTGTATAGGGTAAAATTATTTTATACTAAATGAATAAATGGTAGCGTGACTTGTGGAATCGAAGACATGCAGAAGGTAAATCGAGTAACAACCAGCACCAGGAATAACATCTGCAATTGGTCATTGAGTGGGCCCCGAAGGGAGCACAATCAACGTGGGTGGATTGAATGTTTGCCACCAGATGACGTTCAATGAAGAATATTCCCTAGCATTAAATAGGCAGCCGTTGCAAGAAATATATGCATTCATAGCCCGCCGTTACATATTCATCAATGGCCCTTTATTATCATTTAAGAGAGGCTTGATCCTAGGATCTTGTTTCCCTAGATATAGCTATAAATAGTAGGCTCAACAACCATTGCAACACACGAAATTCTTGGCAAAACTTATGTTGAATTCTATTTTCAAGCTAAATAAAATAACTTTACTTAGTGTTATTCCTGTTTTTGGAGGCATTGCTCTCGGAACCAGGCTTGTCATTTCCTTCGATTTTAATCGCTAAGTTTTATTTTTAATTTAATTTATTTATCATTTTGGATCAAATCAGTTCGCTTGTCTATAAATCACGTAACAAATTCAACTGTTCCATTTCATGGGTAAACATTAATATAATCTATAGCCATTGAATTTGAGTTCATAATTTTACTTTTACCTTGGTCCTTCCTAGGTAAATGACCTAAAAATGCAGTAACAAAATGAAAGTTGAGGAGCTATTCTACTGCTTGTCAACATGTTAAGGCACCTAACTAAACTTGAGAAGTTTTTCATTTCTTTTTTTCTGTTTGAAAAAGCTATTGTTTTATATGGCCAATCGTAATAGGTAAAGAAAATAAAATTAGTTTGTCTTCCAAACACTTTCAAAAGTCACTTTCATAGGTTTGATTAATGAAAATAAAGAAAATAAATTGTTTTGCTGTCATTTAAATTAGCGACACATATACCCCGAAACAAATTAATTAATTGATTCAATGTTGAACCAACTTCATTATAGTATTAATCACTTTCCAATTCATTTGGCAAACACAAACTTTAATAGATCATAATATAAATTATACTACATAGGTTCAACATATTCCATCTCCATCTAGGGGGACAATAGGCAAGAGTTTTCAAATTTATGAGAAACTTAAAGCTCTAGATTATTTTAAGAAACCAAGACAAGTGTAACGCACCTCAATTTGAAACAAGTTGTGTCTTAGTATAGGAGGGGATTCATGGTTTGAAGTTTATGAATTTTTACGGTGATTTTAAATTAATATATACAATAATAATTGAATTTATAATTAAATATTTATAAATATTAAATAAAAATTTTAATATACAATACAAAATATGCGTAAAAACTACTTAATTTTCGTGAACTATGTTGTGCTCTAAATCCGCCACTATCTTACTCTTGTGCCAATTGGTAGATATCGAGGCCTATATAAACTTTTTTTTAAGAACTGCATACATAATGCTTCTATAAAAAATAATCCACAAAAAACGGGGCATTGAATTTTTCTGGGAAAGAGTTTCTCTAAATATAGGAAATGACGTTGTGCTTTCGCATGAAAAAAAAACAAACTGTTTTTAGAACAAAATCGGTTTCGTACATATAGTAACAAAGGCAGTTATGATAAAGTTTATCTCTTTGGTCCAAAGAGCAAATTACGTAGTAGCTACCCACTTTAATGAGAAACACTAGTATTAGAAATGGTAGGCCGGTGCGCTAAGCTCTCATTATATGCAAGATTCGGAGAAGGGCCAGACCACAAAGGTTGTACTCAACCTTATCTTATATTTCTGTAAGAGACTGCTCTCACGGCATGAACCCATGACCTCCTGCTCACATGACAACAACTTTACCAATTACGCCAAAACTCTTTTAGGCCGAGAAACACTATTAAAACCACAAAATGATTAGGTTTAACCTTATTATTTTTCCCTTTTCATTGATCCTTTCGAACAATAACTATATATTTCAGCAATATGAAAGTAATTGGTACTAATTTTTATGTGGCCTAATTACCCATTTTAGCACAATGTTAAATTCCTGTTTGGATTCCCAATACAATAACGTTGTGAGGATGTCATTATTCATAACTTAGAATTTACTTATTTCCTGATGTATTTCCAGTTATTATTTTTATCTTTAAAAAAAATAATATATATATATATATATATATATATATATATTGTTAATAGAAAAATATGTCGCTTATCCGTATGTATTATGTCTACTTTAACTCTTAATGTCATGTATATTAGTACTAATTGATTCTCTGTGTCGTGGAAACTGTTATTCTTATTTATTTATTTATTTATTTACTTACGAGTAGTTAATTGAAGCTCTTATTTTTATTTATTTATTTTCGTACAGGTAGTTAATGAATTGACTTAAAGAGTTTGAGATTGTTAGTTTCTTCGTAAAAGAAGGTATGGAATGTATAAAGGTAGTCGAATCTCATCTTATGTTTAGATTTATATTTATTTTTGCTTTAAATATTATTATTTTAGATTTGCTGTCTAATTAATCTAAATTTAGATATTATGGAAGCTCTAGCTGTAAAATTTTGAAAACAAAATGAAATTGAATAAAATGATACCATAAGATAGATTATAAGATATCAGACTACGTTGTAGAAACCCTAGCCGTCTCATATCCGAACTGAAATGTAATAAAAAATCTTCATATGTCAGAAAAATAGTTTCTTTATGCCTCTGAAAAAATCTCAATTAAAATAATACAATAACAAATCTAAAAAATATCCAAATTTAGCCAATCTAACAATAAAAACCCTAACCTGTAACAAGCCAACACTTAGAACAATAACTGTCAATCTCAACCGTCAAAATCATAATCGAACGGCTGATATTTCACCTGGCACTCGTGCTTATCACACTTTTTTCCCTCACTTCACTTCACTATTATTCAGTGCACTTCTCTAAACTCTATTTTCTCTCTCTAGAACACTCTGATTCTCTCTCTCTAAACAATGTATCGAACACTTGGAGATCACCGTTTTTGCTTTCGATCTCTTTGATTCACAATCAAATTCAACTGAAACTATGGTTTCTTTTGAAGTTTAGCTTAATTTTTTAGCTTAAATATTTAGCTACAAAAGTTTTAATATGAAATTAGTTAATTTAAGCTGAAAAATTTGGTAATTAATGAAGTTTATGAGCTTATTTGAGTAAAAACTCTGATTTTTGCTGATTTTTTTAGGTGTATTTATTCTGCAATTTTTTTCGATGATTACTGATAGCTATGCGAAAATGATGTCGGAAATCGGAATGCGATCAATGTTAGGAGGAAGCAACGATTTTAGTAGCAACGATTTTAACGAAGAGTTAGGGTTTTTGCTGAGAGAACAAAGGCGGCAGCAACAAGAGGTGAGTGATCAAGAGAGAGACCTCAGCATTTTCCGTAGCGGTTCAGCTCCGCCGACTGTCGAAGGATCGCTTAACGCTTTGATAGGCGGCGGAAGTGGCGGCGGGAATGGTAGTGATATTAGTGGACTTTCAGAAGAGGAGTTAAGGTCTGATCCAGCGTACATTTCGTACTATTACTCGAATGTGAATCTAAACCCTAGGCTTCCGCCACCTCTTTTGTCTAAAGAGGACTGGAGGTTCGCGCAGCGTCTACAGGGTGGAGGTGGAGGTGGAGGTGGTAGTGGTGGTAGTTCACCAGCATTAGGAGGGATTGGAGATAGGAGGAAAGGAAACCGTGCTGGTTGTGATGTTGAGTCGCTTTATTCAAAGCCGATAGGTTTTGGTGGGAAAAATGAGGTAAATGGAAGTGAGGCGGGGAAAGAGTGGGGTGGGGATGGACTTATTGGATTACCTGGATTAGGATTAGGAAGCCGACAGAAGAGCATTGCTGAGATGATTCAGGTGAAATGGAAATGGAAAATATCTTTAGATGATAAAGTACTATTGTTTTGGTTCAAAATGTTTTAATTCATGAATGTTGATATGTGTTAACTATTTGTCATAGCGTTCGTGTGGGATTAGTTGTTAAGTTAACACTGAAACTTATTTCCTTTAGATAGAGATTCCAATGCTTGCTGTCAAAATCTGTTGTATTAATATAGTTTTGTGTATCTCTAACATTGTTGTTTAACATCACATGACACGTATATGTATGGCACGGATTAGTTACCGGCATTTAATGAACGTTACTTGTCTTCTTGCATCTTGCTTCACCGATTGGTCTTTAAGCATGTCAAGATCAACACCTTTTGGGCTAGTTAACTTGAGCCGTAGATTATTGTCTTCGTTATCTCGATTTTTATGGGGGCCAATTTAGTCGATAGAAAATGTATCTAAATGTTGCTGGATATTTGTGTTCCCACTTTGGAGTCCTTCTTGCTCTTGAGTAAATTATCAACTGTTTCTTTAAGTGAAATATGTACTCGGGACATTCATATATTTAATGCACCTTAATTTTTTTCAAATTTCAGTAATTTGCAAGTCGCACGTGTTTTTTGAGTGTCCATCTCTTCTGTCCTCTTTCTGAAGGCAGACGGCCCGTTTCGTAATGTCAATTAATTCTTTCTCTTGCTCATTAATGTGGAAGTTTGAAGCTTGCAACTTCTTTTTCATCTCCTTATTTGGATTAGTTGTGGTGTGGATCGAGCTACTATAGAAATTATATAGCATTCTTAAAATGCAACTTCTAACATCCCGAAGTTGCAAACATGGCACTTGTAATGTGTTGTGAAAGTTAGGTGGTATCGGCAATCGTCTTCTTTAAGCACAATTGCTTCCTTTCGAGTCAGACTTGCTTTTATTTGATAAAATAAATCTTAATGATCAGGTCACATTTCTTATTTACAGAAGACGTTTGTAAAATATAATGAATTTCTTAATGACATACTAAATTCATGAAGTATTACCAAACTATGATGATTTGTTTTTCAGAGCACTTCCAGACATGCCTTATTATCATTCCTTTAATCAACTTGCACTTGCTTAGTGAGTTCTGGATTATTTGGAGTTTCATCTTACTAGCTATTGTTTTCTGGTTCTGACACTTCTAATAAAATGTAGGACAATATGAGCCAGACAACATCTACCTCGAGGCATCCGTCACGTCCTGCTTCCCGTGCGTATGATGATATTGTTGATCTTTCTGAGTCCCAATTTGCTCACCTCCATCATGAGATGGCAACTTTGGATGCACTACATTCTCGGGGAAAGGTTCAAGGCGTGTCTACCCTTCAAAATGTCAGCTCATCAGGCTCTCAGTCTTATGCTTCAGCCGTGGGTGGATCACTGTCACGAAGTACCACCCCTGACCCTCAGCTTGTGGCTAGAGCTCCTAGTCCTCGTATTCCTTCTGCTGGAGGAGGAAGGATAGCATCACTAGAGAATGTTTCATCTCATATGAGTGAGCATGCTGATTTGGCTGCTGCATTGTCTGGCATGAGTCTATCAGGGAACAATAGGGGAGACGAAGGGAAACATCCAAAGTCTCAGATTCACAATGAGATGGATGATCATCAGAACCTCTTCCGATTGCAGAATGGTCAGAATCCTATGAAGCAATATCCATATGCAAAAAAGTCTGAATCTGTTCAGTTTCACAAGTCTGCAGGATCCTCTGCTGCATACTTGAATGGGCCCTCTACGCCAACTCGCAACTGTGCAAGAGGTTCTCCATCTCAATATCCAACTATTGATAGTCCTAACTCAACGTTTTCTGCCTATGCTTTAGGGGGTTATGGTATGAACCCTTCATCACCATCCATGTTGGAAAACCAGCTTGGGGCAGGTAATTTTCCTTCCGTACTGGGAAATATAGCGTCCCCAGTGGGTGCATGTGGAATTGATGCTCGAGCAACAGGAGGAAGTTTGAGTTTGGGTCCTAATTTATTAGCTGCAGCAGCTGAACTGCAGAACCTTAGACTTGGTAATCAGACCTTGGGAGGTTCTCTGCAAATTTCTCAGATGGATCCATTGTACCTGCAGTACTTGAGATCAACTGAGTATCATGCTGCTCAGCTAGCAGCTCTCAATGACCCAACAGTTAACAGGGAATCTTTGGGGACTTCATACATGGATTTGATTGAGCTTCAGAAAGCTTATCTGGAGACGTTGCTTGCATCTCAGAATTCCCAATACGGTCTTCCTTATCTTGGCAAATCTGCTGGCTTAAATCATGGTTACTATGGGAACGCAGCAAATGGCCTTAATATGTCATATCCAGGAAGCCCTTTGGCAGGTGCAGTTCTTCCAAATTCCCCTTTTGGACCTGGTAGTCCTGTAAGGTATGGGGAAAGGAACATGCGTTTTCCATCAGGGATGAGAAACTTAGCTGGTGGTGTCATGGGAGCTTGGCATTCCGAGTCTGTTTCTAACATGGGTGAAAGCTTTGCTTCCTCGTTATTGGATGAGTTTAAGAGCAATAAGAGTAAGTGTTTTGAGCTATCAGAGATTGAAGGCCACGTTGTTCAGTTCAGGTATACGTTTTTGACTAGCAGCACTGCCCGTCCAATTCATCTTAACCTCTAAAAACTTCCATTAATAAAAATCTTGTATGAGCAGTGCGGACCAGTATGGGAGTCGGTTCATTCAACAAAAACTTGAGACTGCTACTACAGAAGAGAAAAACATGGTCTTCCATGAAATTATGCCGCAAGCCCTTTCTTTGATGACTGATGTGTTTGGTAATTATGTGATCCAGAAGGTATTTTCCTCAGTGTTTCTATGTTAAGTGTTTTTCATGTTATGTCTTCATTTTCGGCTATGTTGAAAGAAATTGCTGTTAATCAAATGAATAGGTCGCATAACCTTCTTCTTGCCTTTTGTTATTCACATTTCCCAGTTTTTCGAACATGGAAGTGCATCCCAGATAAGAGAACTGGCTGACCAGCTCAATGGGCATGTACTCACCCTTAGCCTTCAGATGTATGGTTGCCGAGTGATCCAGAAGGTATCTTAGTTCCTTTCATTGTAGTTCTAGTAATTTCGTTATCTATGGTTGTGAGTGATCTGGAAGGTATCTTTTCATTGTAATTATAGTGATCTGTTATCATTTTCTCGCCCCTAATCCTTCAGTTTTCTTAATCTGTTAAGCGATCTGATTCACTATGATGTATAGTTTTTAATGTTTACAAATCTCGTTCTTGTTTCACTATTTATGGCTGCTCCCACGTCTTGTTTTCTCTGTCTTAAACTGGGAAGTTCATCAAGTTGCTGTTATTTGAAATTCTGAACTGGTGTTATTCCACTGTCATTGTACAGAAATAATTCTAATGCGTAAATTTCACATTGCTACTTCTAATTTCTATGGTATTTTCTTCTCTCCTTTCTTTGTTTACATGCCTTTTGAATGGTCTTGGTGAGACTGAGAATTATATTACCAGAATGGATACCGCCTGCTAGAGCTTTCGACAACTCTCCAAGTGCTGCCTTCTAAGTTCAAATCTAAAATTGGAGTGTGACAGTATTCATAACTTCCCCTTCAAATATATCCTGATAAAAAAAAATTAAAAATTCCTCCAAATTTTATATATATAGGAAAATCTTCATATATATATACACACACACACACACACTATATATATATATATATATATATATATATGTATGTATATATATATATATATATATATATACATATATATATATATACATACATATATGTATGTATATATATATATGTATGTATGTATGTATATGTATGTATGTGTGTGTGTGTGTGTGTGTGTGTGTGTGTGTGTATGTATGTATGTATTCTTGTCTTGGCATTTCAAAAACTGTTCGACCTCTCTAACATTAAAATGAATTCGTCTGATCTGTCTCTCTGTCCTATACCTCACCATAAACCCGTGTGCCTCCAATTAGAACTTTGTACATCCCTATTCCTACCTCATGTTACCAAATTTCACCAAGGTCCCGCTTGGTGATGTAGTAACCTCAGTTGAGCGGCAGCTGGTATTAATCATTCTTCCGATGAGATATAATTGCTGAATGGCATAGGTTTTGACTTCTATGAATTTTCAGGCCATAGAGGTGGTTGAACTGGATCAACAGACTAAAATGGTTGCTGAGCTTGATGGCCATGTTATGCGCTGTGTTAGAGATCAGAATGGGAATCATGTAATCCAGAAGTGTATCGAATGCATTCCAGAGGAAGCTATCCAGTTCATTGTTTCCACATTTCATGATCAAGTTGTGACATTGTCCACTCATCCATATGGATGTCGGGTCATACAGGTCAAAGATTTCAGTATCTGTGGATCTCTTTTTGGTACTATGGCATCAACGGGATGAGCTTTGTTTCTAAATTTTCTTTCTCATGACAGAGAGTCTTGGAACATTGCCATAATCCCGAAACCCAGAGCATTGTGATGAATGAGATTATGCAATCGATTTGCATGTTGGCGCAAGATCAATATGGGAATTATGTTGTTCAGGTTTGCTCTATTTCTCAGCTTACACATGAACATCCTTACTGGGACTAGTTTCAAGGGTTTGCTAATTTAGAGAGGGTGCAACTTTTCTGCAGAATATTAAAACCATTCGTGCCTTTATTCCAAGAGGTTGTGTTTTTGAAAAATATTGTTTGACAAGCTGTTGGTGGTTCTTTTACTCGATTGCTCAGTATTTTGTTACTATGAAGCTGCTTGACATAAGGAAGTTCTTCCTTGAATTGCTACACATCTTTCTTTCAAGGGTTTCCTACTTGATAAGCAAATGAATGTGTATTCACGACTTAATGCATATTTCCAAGTTGACGTTAGCACAATTTTAGTGCTAATATTCAAGTATATTTTGGGTATGGGTTCTTGTATACGATCTAAAACTACAGGGGTGTGTGTTTGTCGTCGTCCTCTAGAATACTGCCATCAATTTTCCCATATCTAGTAATCTTCTGTTACTTGCTATTTGCTGTCAATAGATAAATGAGTATGTATGTCTCATTGTTGTAGTTTACGTTAGGGAGATGTCATCAACTCCCCTGGATGAATTCTTTCTCTTATTGTTTTAGCTCAGATGTTCTACCGCTCTCTAATGCTGCCAAGTTTTGTTACAGCATGTACTGGAACATGGGAAACCAGAGGAGCGTTCGTCTATAATTAGTAAGCTGACGGGACAGATAGTTCAGATGAGCCAGCAAAAATTTGCCTCCAATGTTGTGGAGAAGTGCTTAAGCTTCGGAACTCCCGAAGAACGTCAGACCTTGGTAGACGAGATGCTTGGCACAACTGATGAAAATGAACCTCTTCAGGTTTGTTTTTCTCTCAAATGCTTCTTCAGTAATGGCATACTCAAGCTTACAGGAAGTTTCTGTTGCCTGACTGTTTTGACTCAGGATTATCTTAGATTTCATTACTCAATTTGATTGGTTTAAGTTTTATATTGTAGATGCTCTAGCAATACAATAATTCCTTTTCTGGAAGCACTTAGCTTTTACTATAGAACTATTTGCTTTTCCAGTGCTGCTCTTAAGAATGAAGTTAACAATTAAACATTGGAGAAAGTGCAACTTCAGTCGGTCTTCTGGATGCATTTAGTGCAGTTGATGTTGGTCTGTTTCTGTCAGCACTCCATAACTTTATATACTTGCTGCTGCATGTTCATGATGGAGACAAATGATAACCTCAGGACAACTTGAAATCGGGCAGTTATAAAAATAAAAATGGTACTTCCTTGCTTTGTACTAGTAGTTGAGTTCTGATGAAGTTGGGGAAACCTAAGCTACAGCTGGAAGTGGGAGAATGTTGGAGTAGAAGAAAAGATTAAAGCAGGATTTCCTAGTTGACAATTACCGATTTTCCCTGAAGAAGCTTATAACCCGTGCTTTGCATGGGATATCGCTTCCAACTCTTTATTCACTTACATGGAAGTCTTCTTCTCTTTTGTATTTATATATCTGTTTCTAGAGAAGCATAGTGGTAAGTATACAGGTAGATGAACATGTTGCGGACAGGAAAACATAGAATGAAGTACAGCTACAAACTAGCCACCAATAGTTGAATACTTGACTAAAATGAAGAGACAAAATACTAGTTCACCTGCAACATAGGGACACAAAGTCGATAATAAAAAAGAATGCATTAGTTTATAGTAATTTGCTA
Organism: Nicotiana glauca; assembly: GCA_026770625.1. Classification (NCBI taxonomy): domain Eukaryota; kingdom Viridiplantae; phylum Streptophyta; class Magnoliopsida; order Solanales; family Solanaceae; genus Nicotiana; species Nicotiana glauca. The sequence continues at coordinate 120,660 of MU788121.1, forward strand.
TTGGACCAAGCAAGAAAAAAAAGGATTTGTATGTTTGCAATTATTTGATTAAACACGTGGAAAAATCTCGACTTTATTTAAAACAATTATGGACACAGAGTACTTTATTTATATCTAAACTGTTTTTAAGAAACTAAGGGAACAAGAAAAGAGAGAAATGTATAAGTGGCAAGATGGAAGAAGACTACTTCTCTAATGTCACTGCCTCTGTGGCAGATGGATGGATTGGGTTCTTGTCTTTTAATTATATACTTTCTTATCCCCCCGAGAGTTCTGTTAGGGAATATATATAGGGACCCCATTGCAGTTCTTCTGTATTTGTTTGCATTGTTTAAATATATAGGGATCTCATAGCAGGTCTTCTGCCTTTGTTTGCGCTGTTTGACAATGATTTTTACTGCTATTTGCTTGGAAGTTATTGTGCTACTGCTAGAAAATATCATGCAATAACCAAAGATTTCACTTGTATTAAATAGTTAAATTATCGAATAATTTGGTGTGCAGGCAATGATGAAAGATCAGTTTGCCAACTACGTTGTACAGAAAGTGCTGGAGACTTGTGATGACCAGCAACTTGAACTCATTCTCAACCGAATCAAGGTTCATCTAAATGCTTTGAAGAAATATACTTACGGAAAGCATATAGTTGCCCGTGTAGAGAAGCTGGTTGCTGCTGGAGGTATTCTTTTCCCTTCTCGTTTTCAAGGCTATACAATTTTATCCTGACGTGTTGCACAAGGGGAAGTATTTAGTATTTACCATTCAGACAATTGGAAAGTCATATTTTCCGCATGTAATTGCTCACTTCGCAATCACCTGACCTCAGGATCAGTAAAGAGTCAAAGTATTAGTTGTTTCTCTGATAGCTAATAATCGAGATCACTTTCAGAATTATTGGTGGGTGAAATGACATGTATGTATCGGTCTGTGGCTTCTGGTGAAGTAAAGTGAGGGGGTTCGGAGTCCTTTTATGACTGCAAACTTACGTGGGTCAAAAACAATACTTCCAAATGTTCCATTTTTTACGGTCTATAATTCATAAAACTGATATATCATTCCACTTTCATGATAGGCTATCAGTATTTTATCCCAACTTCGACTGAATCTTCAACCACCCCC
>MU788121.1:124063-136622 GCA_026770625.1 Nicotiana glauca
GAAGTTTTTAGAACCTTTAATTAAAGTTGCAATAAAGGCTATCAGCTTATTTCCATTCTTGATGTGCTTGCATGTTACTCCACATCTTTTGCAGAGAGGAGGATCAGCTTCCTGGCGTCATATTCTGCTGCTTAGATGGTGTAGGAAGGAACTTGTACAGCTAACTGAGGCTAGAATGTGTGCTGTCGTCTTTGTTTTCTTTCCCAGAGCTTTGGCTCTAGCTCTTCCTGATGGAACATGTTAAAAATAAATGTATGTGGTTTGTAACAGTGTACATTATAGTTTGAGATATATCTATAAGCAGGTCAACTGAGGCTCGGATGGTAAACATACCTGATGCCCCTGCCGCGGAGATAGAGTAACTGTACAAGGGTGTAAAGAAAGGAAACTGTAGCGAGATCTTCTTAAACTGTACAAATGTTGCCATGTGCAGAGCCTGTTGTTTTAGGTAGCAACTTATAATGTATGGATTGATAATTATCTTTTTTCGTTATAGAGAAACTCTTTACCTCTTATAGCAAATGGTTTATCAGGTTTAATTTCCTTGTCTGTGTTTAGTCTAATGTCGTTGAGGATATGTTACCTATATATTACTACCAGATTTTACATAAACTAATCATAATTTCATGGTTATAGTGTACTTCAACCTTGAAGGGAGTATTGATGTAATTGGTAAAGTTGTTGCCATGTGATCAAGCAGTCATGGTAAGGCTATGTATAATAGATCTTTTGTGGTCGGACCCTTCTCCGGATCCGACGCACAACGGGAGTTTAGTGTACGTTACCTATTTTACAACTGCAAAATAAGGAATTGGCATGATGGCTAGCCATTTTAACTTGTGCTTGGTTTGGAGTTTGGATATGTTCTGTATAACGGAAGTAAACATTTTTTTTTGAGTAATTTTATTGTGTTTGGTTATTACAAAATGTGTTTCAAGGAAAACAATTTTCATAAAAAGGGGAAACACAACTTTCTCTACCTATCGAAGGAAGTCATATTTTTCACGACTATTTTAACTCTAATTTCTTATCACTTGTTCTTTTTCTTTGCTAAAGGGAGTTCCGCCATCTCAACGTCTATTTAAAACGCCGCTTCTTCTGAAGATAGAAGTTTGTATACTCTGAGTCTGATGTTATCAACTACACGAAAAATAATGAAGATGAACTAAAGGCTTCAAACTACTCCGAAGCTGAATCGAAAACTCAAAAAGGAATAGTTAGAAGAGTCGTTGAAGAAAACAATATAGTACTATAAGATACTTCATGTTGCTTCATTTAGTCGGTTAATGATAAGTCTTTATGTGATCATTTATGAATTAGAATGATCAGTTTTTATGTGATCTCATTCATCAATTAGAATGATCTGTTTTCTTTGACAATTACATGTTATTGTCCATAAATTACAAACATAATTGAACAACATCGAACTCAGTGAGTTTCTTTTATTGATGAATAAAAAATCTCTCTCGCAAATCTAGATGCATAAACTAGAGGAAAGGAGGCCCCAAAACGAGATGGAACATCAGTCTCATCCATAATTTCTCGTCGACTATGTTAAACTTCTTGAAGTTTAGAAGTCCAAGGACTTTCAGGATAATGTGTTAGTGATAAGAAAAGCGAAAAAATTGAGAAAGCGGATCTTTGAGGGTTCTTTTTTTTTTTTTTTTTTTTTTTCTTTTTAAGTTTGCAGTATTTTTGTTCAAAATTTATTTGCGCATGAAAGAATTGTAGACAATAAATTTTTGTCGAGAAACTAAAATCAAGACCGAAAAATATCGCAACAATTGTAGTATTTTATTTCGAATAATTGAGTGTACAATCTCTATGAATCCTCCGATTCTTCTTTCCAATAATAAATGAATTCAAGGGCCTTTGAGCTTGATCTTGAATCTATGTTTGTTGCTACGAACGATGATCTTGAATTCAACTAGTACGAACTTTGATTTGAACTCGCATTCCTTGAACCTTGATTTGTTCTTCGTTCTTGAGCTTGAACTTGATTTCTTGAACTTGAACTTGATTGCTTGAAGCTTAAAATTTGTAGAGAAATTTGTGGTGTTTGATCCACGAGCTCTCTCTTGCTTCTTGTTATAACTTCTGGTCCTTTTTCTGGGTTACGAAGACCTCTATATATAGTTGTGGAAATGAGAAGTTGTGATAAGAACAAACTCTTTCCGACCAATCAAATTGAAGTGTGACATGACTGCATTTGATTGGCCAGAACATGTCACTTGTACACGTGACACGATTTCATTGGCCTTTTAGTATGAATTGGCATGCCTTGTCATTTTGACACGTGGCATGATCATATTGGCTCTTCCGTTTGACTTGGCGCGCCACATCATTTGACACGTGGTACCAAACTGAGCCTCTAAGAAGATGACATCTTGGGCTTAATAAAGTGGGCCCATCATTTTAGGCCATTTAAATGGGCTAGCCCAATGAATTAAAACTTATTTATTTAACCCATATATATTGGACTTATATAATTAAAGGATTTTTACCTAGTTATACTATATTAGAAACTTATTTACTTATGTTCTCTATGTTTTGTGGTTTTTAATAAGTATCTAAGTTTTTCTTACAAATTGTATAAATTGCTCCTTAAAAGGATCTCACCCTATCATTAGCGCCTTCAGTTAAGGGATTTAATTGCATCCTTTCCTTTTTTCCCCTTTCCTCTTCTCTCTCCTTTATTTTTTACATCAAAAATCCCTTAATCTACGCCAAGAATCTCCATCTTCTCTCTTCCCACCATTGCTTGCAACTTTATATTATTAAAAATTAAAAAAATATTCAGAAATTGTATGATAACTGTATTAGAGTTGTATTTGAATTGTACTAGATACATCAATCCTAAAATATAATTGTATTATACTTGTATCCCAATTGTATCTAACTTGTATTTGGTACATTAATACCCAAAATAATACCTGATACAATACTAATAAATCAATATATAATTATCATATATTTGTGATACAAACTATGAAATTCTTCATGAACTAACAACTGCTCGTAATAATATTCAATGAATATACAATTACCATACATTTGTAATACATTTTCTGCAGCAACTATGATAAATATACCATTATAATATAATCACGATACATTTTTGAAAAATTGTGATACACTTATGATCTTCATCTTCTTCAAGTTTCAATCACAACTCTATACTAACAATCTAATATAATCGTATCATAATTGTATTAGTATTGTATCGAGTATTTCTTTGGGTATTGATGTATCATATACAAGTCACATACAATAAAGATTATAGAAAGAAAGAAACCAAGATTCAAAACTTACCCACAACTTGATTTTAGCAATATTCCGAATTTTACCTACAGTGTATGAATAAGAAATAGAGATTTCGGGTGAATAGTAAAATTTAAGAAAGAGGAAAATTGGGTCTGAAAATCTTTGGAAAAGGAAATGAATCGAAAATTTGGGTGATATAAAAATAAAAGAGAGTTTTTGGGTGATTATTAAGAAAGAGAGAAAAAAGAAACTGAATTTTAAATGTAGGGGAGGGTTTTTGGAAATGGGCTAAAATTAAGGCATCTTAATTTTTTTTCCTTTTTAAGATTTTGTATATAACTTGTAAATATAGATATACAAAGTAATTAATAAGGAACTTAAATAAAGGTGGTAAACAAGTTTCTATTATAGTATAACTAGGTAAAAATCTCTATAATTAATTCATTTATATATTATCCTATGATATTTATTTGGACCAATATATCTTGAATTTAAAATATAATCTAAATTAATTTAATTATTTAAATATTGCAAATTTTATACGCCTACAAATACCCCTACTTTAAGATTTGTCGTGTAGATAACTTTATTAGAACCCGGACAAGGATTGAAGTATTGGTACGACATTATTTATTTTCCATCGTACCGTAGCCTTTAAATTCCAACTACTTGTGGAATAGCATATCCCTTTAATCATTTGGTTGTTCATTTGAAATGTTTAAAACAACATTTGTGACGCTATACGGTCTTAGGAGTTGGCAAATTTCATACTAAGCATCTTCATGGTCCAAATACATTTTGTACAACTTATTTGGTGTCATCTCAATTACTTCAAGTTCTTAAATGACCAAACTTTGCATGACCAATAACTCTAAAAGGATAAGTAACGCGTCAAACTGGTTGCACTTCCGTGGAATTTGCTTTCCTTATCAAATAGAGAATTGGAAACATTCCACTATCTTATTGTTCCTCATTACACCACACTCCTTGTTGGAGACGAATCGTTGCCAAACTTTTCAACTGATCACACATTGAATTACATATCATTAACGCCTCTCTCCGTAATCTATATAAACCCATATGCTCGTATTTGTTGAGCATCAATTCGCAGTATTCGCAAGCTAGTTGAGTTTATTTTTTTGGACTCGAAAACATTAACGCGAAGCTAATTTCTTCTTTTTTTCTTGTGTTTTTTTCTTTGTTGTCTTTTTTTCTTTTTTGTAGGTCAAACGAAAAAGATATGTTCTTGTTCAATAAGATGATTTACGCATGAAGAAGACAATCTTGGGGTGTGAGGGGATGAGTACTCATCCTTGCCCGAATATCGGAGAGATTACTCTCATGGCTCGACTATCGGATAGTTTACTCTCATTGTGGCCCGACTACCGGAGAGATTACTCTCAATATGACCCGACTACTGGAGAGATTACTCTCAATGTGGCCCGACTACCGGAGAGATTACTCTCAAAATGGCCCGGCTACCAGAGAGATTACTCTCAATGTGGCCCGACTTACTATCAAAATGGCCCGACTACCGAAGAGATTACTCTCAATGTGGCCCGACTACCAGAGGGATTACTCTCAATGTGGCTCGACTATCGGAGAGATTACTCTCAATGTGGATCGACTATCGGTGAGGCCAACTTAAGGTGCAAAAGGAATCATATGTCCACCTTAAGATTGGAAAGTTATAGTTCCTTTTAAGGACAAACTCGCGAAGAGGCCAACGTAAGGTGCAAAGGGACTTATATGTCCACCTTAAGATTGGAAAGTTATAAAGCTTCAACTCGAAGACGACATCGACTTGAACACTTGGAAAACTTTGAAGATTTGGCGGACTTTGCAGACTTCAACTCAAAGATTCGGATGACTTAAACAATTCAACTTTAAGATCAGCGATTTGAAGACTGAAACTTGAAACTAAAGGACTTGAAAACTTCAACTTGGAGGGCTTAAATATTTCAACGTTAAGACCGGCGAATTTGAAGACTGAAACTTGAAAACTGACGAACTTGAAGACTTCAACTTTGAGACTTGGAGGGCTTAAATATTTCAACTTGAAGATTGGCGAATTTGAAGACTTCAACTTGAAGACCGACGGAGTTGAAGATTTCAAATTGGAGACTTCGACTTGAATACCGACGGACTTGAAGACTTCAACTTGGAGAGTTTGTGGGCTTAAATATTTCAGCTTCTCTTTTGCTTTACATTGTCCGACTTTTATCTTAGTCGCATAATTTTTAGCTTTACACGCTTGTAACAAAAGATTCATATCTTATTGTGGGAGAGTCCAAATAATGAACCGTTTGATTTCTCAAAAATTAGACTTCAATATAAAAAATATATCCAAAACTTAGAATCAAAAACCTTCAGAATCGCCCCGGATAATATTTTGAAACCAACTTTAGATTTCACCAAGTTGAAAATTTTAGATTTGCATAGTCTCACAAAAAAATTATATCTTGGTGTAGAAATATCGAAATTTCAAACCGTTTGATTTCTTGAAAGATAAACTTCAAAATATAGAACATATCCAAAATTCTCAATCAAACAACTTCAGAATCGTCCCAGATTATATTTTGAATTCAACTTTATGTTGCACCATGCTATCAATTTCAGATTTGTGCAGTCTTACCAAAAAATTCATATCTTGGTGTAAAAATATCGAAATTGAAAACCATTTAATATCAAGAAAACTAGACTTCAAATTCTAAAACATATACAAAATTATCAATTAAACAACTTCAGAATCGTCCCAGATAATATTTTGAAATCAACTTCATATTGCACCATACTATCAATTCCAGATTTGCGCAGTCTCACCAAAAAATTCATATCTTGGTGTAGGTGCGTCGAAATTATGAAACGTTTGATTTCTTCAAAACTAGACTTCAATATCTAGAATATATCCAAAGTTCTCAATCAAACAACTTCAAAATCATCCCAAATAATATTTTGAATCAATTTTATATTGCACCACGCTTTCAATACCAGATTTGCGCAGTCTCACCAAAAAATTCATATCTTGGTATGGAAGCCTCGAGATCGGAAGACGTCTTACACGCCACCAATCAAAATTTAAGAGCTATATTCTTACAAATATATTGAGTTCAAATCTCACTGAATTTGAAACATTGTGCCAAGCAATCTTTTTCTTATACTTGTGTTTCCTTTTGACGCCTCTCTTCTCTTTCCTTTTTTTAGGCAGAGGACGGACTTGGAGACCAACAAACTTGAAGGTTTGGCAAACTTGAAGACATAGAGAATCCCTGGACTTCAATGCAAATACTTGACATCCTCCTAAAATCGGCCCATTGAAAATATCAATTTACCATGGAGGGTTGCTCCTTTTAAATCAAATGAGATCAAAGTTCAACAGGAGGATGAAATTTTAGCTTGATCATACATTCTTTCACTCTTTTGTTTGAACAACAATTGGGGCAATATATATCTTTTGAACTTATGCGACTGAACTTAGAATGAAACTCTAAGCTGCCTGCGTACCTCGGTGAAGAGGATCAAGTCATACCGTAGTTCACACTGGGTGATTTTTTTTTTTTATGTCCTAAATTTTGCCTAGGCCTCCTCCTTCGAAGTTTTCAACCTAGCTGACTCTTTTTTTTTTTGTAGGATCCGTATACAATTTAGACTCATGTGGTCCAGGAGTATAGCAACATGCTGTTTAGGCTCATGCGTCAAGGAGCGTTGTAACTTCAAGGATAATACTTCTTCAAAAACTTGCCATTGATAGGGTCGATTCTTATTCCATTTGCATCAACCAGCTTGTAAGCCCCACTTGACTAAGCTTCTTGTATGACATATAGCCCATCCAATTTTGAAGTGAACTTTCCTACAGATTTATGGGAAGTAATTATGGGTCTTCATATGACAAGGACTTGATCTCCTACTTGAAAAGATCTTGGGCGGACTCTTTTATTGAAGGCGCGACACAATCGAGCTTGATAACATCAAGACTTTGTTGAGCTTCCAACCTCTTCTCATCAAGAGCCTCCAACTCTGCTAATCGAAGTCGAGCATTTTCTTCATCAGTGATCCCTTCTTGAATAGCCAGTCATAATGAAGGTATTTGACGCTCAAGTGGAAAGATAGCTTCGACTCCATAAACCAGTGAATAAGGAGTCACTTGTGTTAGCGTGCAGTGAGTCGTCCTATATGCCTATTTAGATTCTTCCATATGGTCATTCCAATATCGTTTGGATTTGGAGACGACTTTCTTTAGCAAGCTGCATAGAATTTTGTTGAATGCCTCAGCTAAACCATTGGCGGCAACATTGTACATCGAAGAGTTACGTTTCTTGAAGCCAAAGAGATCACAAATCTTGTTCATCAACCTATTATCAAATGACTTTCCATTATCCGTTACTATGTAACGAGGAATGCCAAAGCGATAAATAATGTTTACTCGGATGAAATTTGCAACATTTTCCTTCTTTACTTCCTTAAGAGCAACAACTTCGGCCCATTTTGAGAAGTAGTCAGTTGCAACCAAGATGTATAGGTGCCTACCAGAGGACTTTGGTAGTGGTCCAACAATATCCAATCCCCGTCAAACGGCCAGGATGCAACAGTTGGGTGCAATATTTTAGGAGGTTGATGAATAAAATTTGCATGGAATTTACAAGCCTTGCATCTTCGAGCATAGTCCAAGCAATTTTTTACCATCGTTGGCCAATAGTATCCCATCCTTTTTATATGGAAGTGGAGATTTGGTCTAGATTGGTGTGATCCAAATACCCCAGAATGCACTTCTTGCAAAGCTTGGGGTGCTTCATCTTCCCCTAAGCATCGCAAGAGTACTGCCTCGAATGATCTTCTGTATATGTATCTTTGTAGTAAAGGAAGCGAGGTGCACCACGATGGATTTGAGTTCCTTTCTGCATATTTTCTGGGAGTATCCCATAGCACGAGTAGTCGATGCTTGAGTTCATTTTCTTCACCTTCAGCCTCATTTGGAAGCGGTACTACCCATTTTTGACAGACAGTAACTTGCGCTTGATCAGGCAGGGTTAAAGATGAAGCTAGAGCAGCTAAATCATCTGCCTTCTTATTCTCTTTCCTTGGCACATGCTAAATAGTCACATCACCGAGCCACCCCATTAACTTTTTAGCATAATCAAGATATGGGCATAGTTCAAGCTTTTTGACCTCGTAACTACCTAAAAGCTGATTGACCACTAACTGAGAGTCACCAAAGACTTGCAATTGCAACCCTTTCATTTCGACAGTCATTTCAAGCCCAAGTATTAGTGCTTGATACTCAGCAACATTGTTAGATCAGAGTTGCGTCAATATAAAAGAATAGGGCAAAACTTCACCTTGAGAAGTGACAAATACTACACCAGCACGAGCTCCTCCGTGATGTGCAGCACCATCAAAGTACATCTTCCATGGAGGCTGAACTTCGATGATTGGCGTCCTCATCAGGTAGTTCGTTAGTTATCTCCCAATCATCAGATATAGGTGATCTTCCAAGAAGTCCGCTAACGCTTGTCCTTTTATAGCCTTTTGTGGGATGTAGACGATTTCAAATTTTTGAAACTGGAGGTACCACCTTGCTAGTCGATCACTAAGGACGGGTTTTGACATTACAAACTTGATGGGATTTGCTCTAGAAACCAAACGAATGACATGAGCTTGAAAGTAGTGCTTCAACTTTTGGATTGAGAAGACTAGTGCCAAACATAACTTTTCAATTGGCGAATAATTCAGCTCATTTGGTGTCATCATCCTGCTCAAGTAGTAAAGGGAGTTTTCTTTCCCTTCACTATTTTCTTACGCCAACAGCGCTCCAACAGACCTTTCTTGTGCTAAAATGTATAGTATCAGCGGCATTCTAAGTATATGGGCTGCCAAAACTGGAGGCTTCATCAAGTAGGATTTAATGCTCTCAAAGGCACATGCTTGGTCCTATTTGAAAGGGACACCTTTCTTCATAAGGCAACTGAATGGTTGGCACCTCCCAACTAGGTTTGAGATGAATCTCCTCAGGTATGCTAGCTTTCCTTGCAGACTTTTCAATTCATGAATATTCTGAGGCTCGGGCATTTTCAAGATTGCATCTATTTTGGCTTGATCAATTTCAATCCCTCGATGTCGAATAATGAAACCAAGGAACTTCCCGAAAGTAACTCCAAAGGCGCATTTCAATGGATTCATCCTAAGTTGGTACCTCCGGAGCAACTCAAAAACCATTCTCAAGTCTTTCAAATGGTCGCCCTTCTCTCTTGATTTTACCACCAAGTTGTCAACATAGCATTCGACATTCTTGTGGAGAAGATCATCAAAAATATTTTGTATAGCCCTTTGGTAAATAGCACCAGCGTTCCTCAAGCCAAAAGACATTACCTTGTAGTAATAAATACCCTTAGGGGTGGGGAATGCAGTAAGCTCTTCATCTTTTGGTACCATGCGAATTTGGTTATAACCCGACGAACCGTCCATAAAAGACATTGCCTCGTAACCATTAGTAGCATCGATCATCAGCTCTGGAATAAGAAGCGAGAATTCATCTTTGGGACATGTATTATTGAGATCCTGAAGTCAACACATACTCGAATCTGGCTATTCTTCTTCCTTACAGGGACAAATACTTGAAACCCATGTTGGGTATTTAACTTCCCGAATAAATCCAACTTCAATGAGTTTGTTAACTTCAATTTCAATCAGGGGAACCAAGTCCGGCCTAAAGAGCCTTTGAGCTTGTTTAACAGGGCGAGCACCATTTTTGACTGCAAGGTGATGGACTGCTACTTTCAGGTCCAAGCCAGGCATTTCTTTGTAATTCCAAGCGAAGACATCCCTGAACTCCTTAAGTAACTCAATATAAGTGCTCTCTTCATCAGCTTTGTGACGACCTGATCCGTCGTCTCATGTGTTATTGCTTTGTTTCCCCCATTTCATGCTTCTTCATGTTTCGTTATCGGTATGTAGTGTGTTAGAGTTGATTTGGATTGGTTTTGATAAGAAATGAGACACTTAGTCTCTTTAAGGAAAGCTTAAGTTGGAAAAGTCAACCGAATGTTGACTATTGAGTTAGAGGGCTCGGATGTGATTTTCGATGATTTGGTTAGCTTCGGGAGATGATTTGTGACTTAGGAGCGTGTTCGGAATTCATTTTGGAGGTCCGGTGTAGAATTAGGCTTGAATTGGCGAGTTAGTATTTTGGCGAAATTCGGTTGATAGGTGAGATTTGATCCGAGGGTTGAAATGGGATTCCGAGAGTTGGTGTAGCTTCGTTGGGTGATTTTGGATATGTGTGCAAATTTTCAGGTCATTCGGACATCGTTTGGTCGGGTTTTTGATCGAATGCGTGTTTCGGAAGTTTTTAAAGAACTTAGGCATGAATCCGATGAGAATTAATGATTTTAGTGTTGGTTGATGTGTTGTGATGATTGGAACAAGTTTGGGTAATGTTTTAAGGCATGTTGGTGCTTTTGGTTGAGGTCCTGGGGGCCTCGGGGTGAATTCGGGTGGTTAAAAGGAAGGTTTTTGGAGTTAATTGCAGGTTCAAATTTGCTGATATCTGTTGGTTTCGCACTTGCAGTTATTGGACTGTAAGTGCGGTCTCGCTGAAGCGGTTTGAGGATCTCAGAAGCGGAAGTCTTGGCCCTTACCAGATTCCGCAGGAGCGGAAAGAGTACCGCATAAGCTCTGCGAAAATAGGAATCCTGGTCAGGTTCCGTAGAAGCGGAATAATGGACCGCATAGGCGGTCCCGCTGAAGCAAAGCGGGGACCGCAGAAGCGATAGGTGTCTTAAGTGAAAAGTCCGCAAAAGCGAGCATGGACCGCATATGCAGAAGTCGCAGAAGCGATGATTTATGCGCAAAAGCGAAATGCCTGGCAGTTAAGTGAAATTAATCTTCTTCGCGAATTTTTGAAAGAACACAACATTTCCACTTCGGACTAAGAGGGTTTTGGGTGATTTTGAAGAGAGTTTCGAGGGATTTCATCAGGTATGGATTCTTGGACTTAGAATACATTATTATGGTGTAAAATCATGGATTAACACTGAAAATCCAAGGAATTAAAGGTTAAAAATGGAGGTTAGGGCTTGAAACTTAAGAGAGTTAAACTAGGGATTTGAGAGGCCAAATGGACTCCGATTCTTATGAATTTGATATGTATAGACTCGTGGCGAGATGAGGAACATTTTGGTATAAAAATTTCTGATTTTCGAGAAGTGGGCCCGAGGCTCGGGTTTTGCTAGTTTTGAGATTTTTGCTATTTCTCGATTGTTTTCAATTGGGTATTGTTCCCTTAGCATATTGTGATGTATTTGCTCTGATTTTGGTTAGATACAACGCGCGTGGAGGCCAATTTGAGGGGCAAAAGCATCGCGAGCTAGAGATTTCATCGGTTCGAGGTGAGTAATACTTGTAAATGATATCCTAAGGGTTTAAAACCTCGGATTTGCACATCATAGTGCTGTATTGAGGTGAATTGCACGTCGGATAGCGAGCGTGGGGTAGAGCACCGTTGGTGATTGTGACTTGGTCCGTCCCTATTGATGAAATTACTACGTATTTGACTGAAACTACTTGTTATCATCATAATTTGGACTAATTGCCATGTTTGGGCTTCGTGCCAACTATGTGAATCCTTCAGGGATTGATATCGCTATTTTCGCATTATTTTTGCATACTATTTGATCTCAGTCTAGGGTTTTAATACTGTTTTGCAAATTTTGTCATTTTTCATGATTTGAAAACTTAAATGATATCTTACTGACGTTTTGAACTGAGAATTGATATTTGAATATTGCCCTAGTGGCTTATGTGCATTTCTGGACTGAGCATGGATCGGGCTGCACACCGCAGCAGTGTTATATGTGCATTTCTGGACTGAGGATGGATTGGGTTGCGCGCCGCAGCGGTGTGATATTGATATTGCGCCTGGGCTGTAGGAGCCCCTCCGGAGTCTGAACCCCCACAGTGAGCGTGGTTACCCAAATGGATCGGGCTACGCGCCACAGCAGTCATATGCATGCATTCATGCATTGGTTCCTGTTTGTACTACGTGTCATGACATTCAGCACTCTCATTTCATTGGCATTCATGCTACTTCTTGCACTGTTTACCAGATACCCTGGCGTTATTTGTTGGTGGAGTGTTGTGCCTGAGGGGCCGACTTATGTGCTGACTTGCACTACCTAATATCGCATTCATATGCTTGACTCCTGGAAAAGGGTATTTTCAAAAGAGATTTTTAACTGAACCAGATATTTCTAAAGGATTTTCACGGTTTTACTGTTTTTCTCAAAGGGTTGTACTGTCC
>MU788124.1:2420-38169 GCA_026770625.1 Nicotiana glauca
TATGGAGAAGTTTAAACTCGATTAGAATTAGAAGTTCAAACGAATTTGGATTAGGGAATTTACAATATTACAATTTTATCCAAAATTATTTAATATTTTAAGGATATTCTGTTCAACCAACATTATATTCGTGCTTTTATAATATATATATATATATATATATATATATATATATATATATATATATATAGGGATTAGAGAGATTATAATAGCATCATTACCAGTTGACATTGACAAAAGATGGGAAATATGATGTAAGTAGGATTATTCACACAAGACAACGAATATGGTGATATGGCGAAACAATCGAGCCAACTTCAGTCTAACTCAATGAATTAAAAAAAGAAAAAAAATATGAGCCTTGACGGATAAAGTTCTCAATGCTAGGCCAAAGTGTTTACCCTAAAATCGGATAACAATTGAATTTATACGCGGTTTTAAGGACACATGATATAACTTTGTACAAATTAAGAAGAATAAATTAGTATTGAAATTGACGATAAAAGAATAAATGCAAACCACACAAATTGCATAGCCTTGGCCCTCGAGTTTAGTCACCCTTGAACCAAAAGATGTTTCAATTGGCTTATGAACAAAATAACAAGATAATAAAAGCTAGAAAATGCAGTAGGCTATTATTAGACCCCACAAATTACTTTGTATTGTGTGAATATGATGTCGTTTACAATGATCAGATCCCCTTTATATAGTAGGGGAGTCATACTCTTGACACAATTCTATATGAGGTAAGAAAACTCATGATTAGCTAATTAGTCGCCCTCTTCTTGATACGTGCCGGGATTTCCGCCGTGATCCTCGCCCGATTGCGAATATTTCGGCTTTCTGTTATTTGGCTCGGTAAGCTTTCCTCGATGTCGCTCGATCTCTATCTTGGTCGATCTTTGGGTCACGAGCTCGGCAATCTAGCTTTGCACCATTGTTCGATATAACACGAGGTTGAAACTTGGCCTGTCATGTTCCGGTCTCGATTAGTCATACAAAAGGGCAAGCCCAATTTTGACCGTATACAAATAGTGCCCTCGTTTCTCGGAGAGAAGATGACGAGAAACGACATAAATTCCGAGCTTCGCCTCGATAGGGCATGACGTAAACGGCGAACGTCACTGATACACCCGATCATGAAGTAAACAACAATTCGAAACGTCTCATCGGTCCATTTACCAAGGTATTAAATGCTTGTCAGTTGTTGGTCGGCCACCATGAGTTCTAAGTGTCGCCAGCAAGCTATAAGTACCGTAACCTTCCTCTATTCAGACTTTACGCTCAAAGCTTCTCTTCAAAAATCTCTTTACTTTACAATTCTTGTACCTAAATTTCTTGAACTTTTAGAAAATTGCATACCATCCAAATTCCCTTTTCTTCTGCTCTACAATGGAAAAGACTTCTAAAACTGTACCACAAAAGGAGGCCGCCTCTTCTTCAAGGCCCGCCGGCGACGAAGCTACGGCAGAATATCCCCTTGAGGATTTTGTTCTAGGAAGGTGTCCTACTGTCGCTGATTTTAAGATTGAAAAGACCTCCTCAGCACCTGGTCGATGTGAACCGGTCTCGAGGTACATATGTACGATAACCTATGATCTCCTTTACAAAGTTAAAGGGGATTGCCACTACTTCGATAAACATGTTGTGGTACCTTCGCCCGAGGAGTCGATCATTACCCACGTGGAGGGTTTCCTAACTGTTTACACTTACCCTTTCACGTTGGGTCCTTTAGACCCTGTCATCGTCACCTTCTGCAAGAGGTACGGCGTGACCCTTGGCCAGATCCATCCTTCCTTCTGGAGAATAGGGATTCTTCTTCAATTCTTCATAAGCAAAATCAAGGGATGTCCTTTCACCCTCGATCACCTTATGCGCCTTTACAGTCCCCGATTCTATCGAGGAGGGTTGATCAAGCTTGCTCTCTGGGCCAGCAAGGCCACGTTCTAAGTATAGACGAGGCTCGTGACCGAGGTTGGATGGGCTGATTTGTCCTAATAAGGATTCGGACCTGATCCCTGCTGAAGACATGCAGTTTCATGAGAAATGGAACATGAATCGTGAGTAGTACTTCGACTTGAATGTTTAATTTTGCTGTTTTACTTCTTATCTTCTTTCCTCATCTATGTTTTTGGTGTTGCAGCTGTGGCTCAAGTGTCGGAATTAGTTCGTGAATTCAAGTAATGGGTCAAGGGCCTGGTGTCGTAGAGACCCTACTCCGACCGTGCTTGGACAGAGTTACCGAAGGGTCGATGGGAGACCTACAATTATGGTAATTTTCTTTCTTAGAACGGTTATCGTTCGGGCTTTTTCTCGAGCTTACTCATCTTTTTTCCTTTGTAGGCTTCGGGAAGGATGTTACAATGAGGCCCCATCTGGTGGCGAAGAAGTCCTTCCCAGACCACCTGCTCCGAAGTAGGCCAAAGAGAAGAAAAGGAAAGGGGCACCGAGATCCCCTGGCTCAGAAAGAAGAAATCGACGAAAAGGTCGCGCAAGCCTAGGGGAGACACCGGTATTGTGTCATCGAACTCAATCTGCCGATTAAGGGATGAATCCGAATAAGAAGAAGAAGAAGAAGATAAATCCAAACTGGTGCCCGCATGCAGGCTGGTGTCACCGCACAAAAATTTCTCGAACTGGCGGGCGCTGAAGCTAAAACATCCCGACATGCCAAGGTCGGTGAGAGAGCTCTGGCTGAAGCTTCCGAGCCAGAAAGGATCGAGCCCATTCTACCCCAAGTTAGGGGGGTCGAGAGAGACGGGGGCGATTGTTCTCGAGCTGCAAAAAGTACCCCGATAGACGAACTTGGAGCGATCGACATCAGTGGGTCTCTTCAGATTTCGAACACCATGCTTCGTGAGGCTAGTATGTTGAGTCCTCAAAGGGTTTCTTGGATGGGGTTGAAGCCGCTACTTTGGAAGACGTCACCGGGCTCGGTGACCTGCCGATACCAAGGAAAGAGCCGTCATCGGGTGCTACTGGGTCTTTGTCGAGCCCAAAACTGGTGGATCGATTCCTAGCCCCAAGTGTTAATCCTGACCGAAGATGGTCAATAGCTTTTTCTATCCCAAAGGACGTTCGAGTTTTCTCTGCCCCCGTGGGGTCTCTAGTTACTTTTGGTGTTTAGTGACCGAAGAAGATCAGGCAATGATGGACGAGGTGGAAACCCCCTGCCTATAAAATAAAGCCCAACAAGCAATAAATCGGGTAAATTCGCGTGTATTTTCTTCTCATATATTCTAAATGTTGTAAATAACATCTTCCTTTATACTTGTAGGCTTCGGCCTGTATCACGAGGCTTTCCTCCGATCGCAGGAGGAATTAACTCACCACGAGTCTGAGGTTCGGGACCTCACTAAGAAAAGTGACACCTTCTCAGTGAGAATCTTTAGGCCGATCTAGTAACGGCTCGGGATAAGCATGCCGAGATGGCCGAGCAGGTATTCGAGTGCTTCATGATAGTGAAGACGAATTGGAGATAATGACTAACGATCCAATTCTGCAAGTCTGGCAGAGGCTTGAACAGATCACGGAGCTTCAGAAACAAGTAGATACTATTCGAGCTGAGGCTGAGGAGTTCAAGAAAAATATGGACTTCTTAGCCTTGAAAAGGGAAGCTGCCCAAGCACAACTGGAGTCGGCGAGATACAGCTCCGAGCTGTAAGAGAGAAGGCCTCGGTGCATGTCAAGAAAATCGAGGAGCTTCATTCCCAATTATCAAACTTGGTAATGAGGTTGAAGTAGCCAATCTGAGGTGGTCATGGCCAACACCAAAGACGATGCTAAAGTGGCCCAATATAAGGTCGACGTCGAGGCCATCCAGGCGCAAGCCAAAATCATGGTGGATCATGCAAAGTGGAAAGCTCGAACGAAAGCCCTCGAGGGATTCCATGTTCAGGCTTCGATATAAAGGCCAAACTTGAGAACGCCAAAGCAGAGGAAGCCGTGGCTCGAAAGAAGGCCTTTTTTTAGGAAGACTCGGATAGTTTAAGAGAGAATGAAGGCGGGGAAGATCCTGAGGGCGTAGATGTTGCCTCTAATGAAGACCAGGCCACTTAGGCCTTTATATTTTTTGCTTTCTTTTGCATATTTTAAAGCCCATTTTGGCCATTGTAAATTTTATCGAATTAAGCCATTTTGGCTTTTGTAAAGGACTATTGAGTAAATATATACAAGGATTTCTTTTCCCCTTTTGGCTTTCGAATATTCCTTTGCTTTATTACTTGTATTCACAAAGGTTGGAATAAGATGGCTAAGGTTGTGTAAGTTCGAACAATCCTGTCTTCACATTATTTTTGTTTTGGAGTCATCTTGGAGGCTCAGGATTACCGAAAACCTTCTCCCAAAGTAAGTAACTCAGACCATAGCTTACCGAGGGTAGCCTTTAAAATCGGTTATGAAAATTTCGAAGGCCTATTATTTGTTATAGTTCTCGAACATCTTCGAGCCGTGTTAATGCAGCCGTAGCCTTTTAATTCGGGCGTAGCCCACTGAGCTTGTTTTCCCGAGTTATCCAGGCTTGCCTAAGATAACAGTCCCCCGGTGGGTATGGTCGTAGCCTTTAAAATGCGGGGGTTGCTTGAGAGGTCTTATGCCCCCGATAATTAATAGTTTGATCTGTTCGAGTTTGTTTTTGGATGACAGTCCCCAAGTGTATGGGTGATCATCCGAAGTCTGGTTATAATCGACCCTTGAGCTTGTTTATTTAAAAGATTGAAAGTACGAAATTGTAAGGTGGAAATTTTTTCTAAGATATAAGATAATTTCAAGGAAAGTACTTATCTTTATTCTTGTGAAAAATGGTTACACATGCGTACATGTTTTATGCCAAGGCTCGAGCAACCTGTGTGGGCACGGTTCGTTTGACCGTTTGGTCCTTACAACAAATCTTACCTATAGAGACCTTTTTATTACGAAGTAATTTCCTCGCACAAAGTTGACATCCGAGTGTAATGCCCCCGGGTATTCGAGGTTGATTGTAGAGGAACCTTGGATACTGTTAGTGTTGTCTTTGACATCGATTCATAATCTACCTTCGATTCTAAGTTAGCATGATCCACTGTTGCCTCGTTAAAAAACTTGCCGAAGAACCCAATTGGGACAAAAACTATTCAAGAAAAAAAGAGTGCAACACGTGCTTTCAGACCTAAAGGCTTCGTGCCGCTCCTTGCCGAACACTTGCAAATGTTGGTCCAAAAATAGAAATAATTGAAATGGGGTCGTACCTTAGCAGAAATATTGCTTAAGATGAATTACGTTCCAATTGTTCGGTAGTTGTTCTCCGTTTATCGTTCCGAGCTTATAGGACCTTTTCCCTGTGATCTAGAGAATCTGGTATGACCATTCCCAGTTCGGACCCAATTTCCCTTCATTTTGGATTTTGGTGTTTAATGTGACCTTCTTTAGTACTAAGTCCTCGACATTGAAGTATCGAAGGTTTGCCCTTCGATTGTAATACCTTTCGATTCGTTGTTTTTGGGCGGCCAATCGAACAAGGGCAGCTTCACGCCTTTCATCCAATAGCTCCTGACTTTTATTCATGGCCTCGTCATTTGATTCCCTCGTTGCATATCGAAATCTGATGCTCAGCTCCCCGACTTCGACTGGTATTAGAGCTTCGGCTCCATAAACCAATGAGAATGGGGTAGCCTCGGTACTGGACTTCGAAGTTGTGCGATATGCCCAAAGAACTTCGGGCAGGATCTCTTTCCATTTCCCTTAACATCAGTTAACCTTTTCTTAAAGTTTTGGATTATGGTTTTGTTAGTCGATTCGTCTTGTCCGTCCCCACTAGGGTGATAAGGTGTTGACAAGATCCTTTTGATCTTATGGTCTTCGAGAAATTTGGTCACTTTACTGCCGATAAACTGTTTTCCTTTGTCACATGCAATTTCGAATGGAATCCCAAACCAACATATGATGTGGACCCAAATGAAGTCGATGACTTCCTTCTCCCTGACCTTCTAGTATGTCTGTGATTCAATCCACTTAAAGAAATAGTCAGTCATAAATATTACAAATTGAGCCTTACCCGGTGCCGATAAAAGAGGGCCGACGATGTCCATCCCCCACTTCATGATCAGCCACGGCAATAAAACTGAATGCAGCAGCTCCCCGAGTTGATGAATAATCGGAGCATGTTTTGGCACTTATCACATTTTTGCACGAACACCTTCGCATCTTTTTCCATATCGACCCAGTAATAGCCGACTTTGATTACCTTTCGAACCAATGATTCGGTGTCGGAGTGGTTCCCGCATTTGCCCTCGTGGACTTTCATCAAAACGTACTCGGTATCTCTCGGTCCCAAACATATTGCTAGTGGACCATCGAACATTCTCCTGAGCAAGGTTCCGTCCTCGTACAAACTAAATCAGGCTGCGTTTGTGCGTAAGGCCCTCGATTCTTTTGGATTTGAGGGAAGTTTCCCGGTCTTCAAACACTCCATGTATTTAATTCTCAAATCCCAAGTTAAGCTTGTGGAGTTTATTTTGGCGTGACCTTCCTCTACTACCGACCTCATGAGCTGTACGACTGCCTCCGAGTTGAGCTCGTCGTCTTCGACCGACGATCCTAAGTTCGCAAGGGCATCGGCCACACTATTTTGATCTCCAAGCACGTTCTGCAAAGTCCACTTGGTTCTCCTCTCACTTCGAACGTTCCGTTAACTTGGTTTACTACAAGGAGGGAGTCACACTTAGCTTCGATCACTTCCACCCCCAAGACTTTGTCCAGTTCGAGACCTGCAATCATGGCCTCATATTCGGCCTCGTTGTTAGTCAATTTTACAATTTTAATAGATTGTTTAACTATATTGCCTGTGGGTGGCTTCAGAGCGATGCCAAGTCCGGACTCCTTTACGTTCGATGCACCGTACGTAAAGAGGGTCCAGATTCCCGAAGACGTTCCCGAGTTTACCAACAACTCTCTTTCGACTTCGGGTATTAGGGGTGGCGTAAAGTTGGCTACGAATTCTACCAAAATTTGAGATTTAATGGTTGTTTGG
The DNA here is from genome assembly GCA_026770625.1 of Nicotiana glauca. Taxonomy (NCBI): domain Eukaryota; kingdom Viridiplantae; phylum Streptophyta; class Magnoliopsida; order Solanales; family Solanaceae; genus Nicotiana; species Nicotiana glauca. The sequence goes on from MU788124.1 coordinate 9,427, forward strand.
AGTTGATATTCGATATCGTACCCGCTGATTTCCACGGCCCGCTTGGCCAATCGCCCTAAGAGTTCGGGTTAATGCATTATATTTCGCAAAGGGTAGCTTGTCACAACACATATAGGATGACATTGAAAATATGGTTTCAGTTTTCTAGAGGCACTTAGCAAGGCGAGTGTCAATTTTTCTTGGTGAGGGTATCTAGTTTCGGCCTTACCTAATGTCCTACTAACATAATAAATTGGAAATTGCGTACTTTGCTCTTCCCCGACTAGGACTCAATTACCGCTATTTCCGATACTGCTAGATACAAGTATAGTTGGTCGTCTACCATTGGCGTGTGAAGCAATGGCGGGCTCGATAAGTATCGCTTAAGTTCTTCTAAGGCTCGTTGGCATTCTGGGGTCCACGTGAAGTTGTTTTTCTTTTTCAGCAACGAGAAAAAACGATGGCTTTTATCGGACGACCTCGAGATGAATCGCCCTAGGGCTGCAATGGGCCCGGTTAGCCTTTGTACGGCCTTCATATTATCCATTACCGTGATATCCTTGATAGCTTTGATCTTTTCGGGGTTGATCTCGATCCCTCGATTGGATACCATGAATTCGAGAAATTTATCGGACCCAACCCCGAACGCATACTTTTCTAGATTCAGCTTTATGTTGTATTTCTTCAATATACTGAAGGTTTCCTACAAATTCTTTAAATGGTCCTCTGCTCGCAACTCGCAGGGACTTAACGAAGATATCTTCAATATAAACTTCCACGGTGTTCCCTATTTGTTCTTCGAACATTCGATTTACTAATCGTTGGTAAGTGGTGCCGGCTTTTTTAAATCCAGATGGTATTATGTTATAGCAGTATGTGCCATACTTAGTGATGAAAGCGATTTTTTCTTGGTCACCCGGGTTTATCCGTATTTGGTTTTACCCGGAATAGGCATCGAGAAAACTAAGAATCTTGTGCCCGGCCGTGGCATCGATTATTGGATCGATGTTAGGCAAGAATATTTGGAGCATGCTTTATTTAATTATTTATAACCTACACACATTCTTACTTTGTTCCCTTTCTTAGGAACTACTACTACGTTTGCTAACCATTCCAGGTATTTGACCTCCCGGATGGACCTTATTTTAAGGAGTTTAATTACCTCGTCCTTGATTAAGGTGCTTGATCTCGGACTGGGATCTCCTTTTCTATTCACCAGACGAAACAACGGGTCAAGCTCAGTTTGTGAGTAGTGATCTCCGATGGGATCCCTGTCATGTCGAGATGGGACCAAGCAAAATAATCCATATTAGCTGTGAGAAATTGAACGAGTTTTTTCCTGAGCTCGTGAGTTAACCTCGTGTCCAAGTATACCTTTCTATCTGGAAGATGTTCAATCAGCACGACCTGCTCGAGCTCTTTGACTGTTGATTTGGTAGCATCGGAATCATTAGGGGCGATAAAGAATTGAGGAACCCCGTAGTCATCATTTCGTCAATCCCTTGCTTGTCCAATTGGGTCAAGGCTGGCATTGATAATTGATACTTGGCTTCCTGTTTCGCTTTCGAACCTGAGTCCTTTGCCGATGAGAGTGTTGATATTGGAATTACTTCATCGACGACAAACATCTCCTTTGCGGCGGGTTGTTCCCCTTAAACTGTCTTTATACCTTTTGGTGTTGGAAATTTTAATACCCGGTGAAGGGTCGAAGGCACGACTCTCATGTTGTGGAACATGTCCTTTCGAACAGGGCGTTGTATCTCATGTCCCCATCAATTACATAAAACTTGGTCTCTTGGGTGGTACCTGCTACGTTATTTCTCCCTTAGTAGTTTCACAAGCCATGTTGAATCCGTTTAGCACTCGGGTCGTAGGTACGATCTGGTCTTGTAGGCAGAATTGTTTTATGACCCTTGATCGAATGATGTTGGCCGAGCTATCTGGATCAATTAGCACACGTTTAAATCGAGTTTTATTCATAAGTACAGAAATTACCAGTTCATCATTATGGCGTTGCATGATTCCTTCTACATCCTCGTCGTTGAAAGATAGAGTCCCTTCTGGTAGGTAATCTCGAGTCCGTTTTTCCCTTGTGATTGGCATTTTGGTACATTTCATCATTGGACCTTGAGGAACATCGACTCCTCCGATTATCATATGGATGACGTGCTGGGGTTCATCTTGTTCATTTTGTTGAAATCCCTATTTTTGTATTGATTTTTCGCTCGGTCACTCAGAAATTCTCTAATGTGACCGTTGTTGAATAACTGGGCTACTTCTTCCCTCAATTGTCCTCCGTCTTATGGCCATGTGTGCCATGATATTTGCATATTTGGTTGTGATCCCTTTGAGTTTGATCAGTTTGCAAAGGTCGATGCCACTTGGTTTCTTTGATGCGCCCGATAGCCGGTACGATGGAAACCGCATCAACATTGAAGTTGTACTTCGATAATCGTCGCCCCTCTTTGGGACCGATAGATCTATTGAAGCCGTTCTTGCTCATGAGTCGCAGTGAGCTTGGACCTCGATCATTTCTTCTTTCATTTCCTGCAGAGTTTCACCCGGATCCGTTGCTCCTACGATCTCCATTATATGGTTGATATCAATCTCTATTCGATCTTGGTTCTCGGTCAATATCCCTTTTGATTCTATCGACAGGTCTGATAGGATAAACGGACCTAGAAGGAGCCCCAAGTTGATCGTCCTCGACCCTGATCTTCGATTGATAACGATTGTGCACATCGGCCCAAATGACAGCTGGGTATTCTATCAAATTCTGCTTCAACAATTGTGAAGCCACTGAACTTCGAATGTTGAGACCTTGAGTGAAGGCTTGAACAGCCCAATCGTTAGCGACCGGTGGCAAGTCCATCCATTCCCTTTGGAATTGAGACACGAAATCTCTGAGCATTTCGTTGTCCTTCTACCTCTCCCTGAAAAGGTTCGACTTTCTGGTTTCGACCTTGATGTCCCCAGCGTGTACCTTTACAAAAGAATCTGCAAGCATAGCAAATGAGTCAATAGAATTAGGTGGTAAATTATGGTACCATATCATAGCTCCCTTCGATAGGGTCTCCCCGAATTTCTTCAGCAAGACGGATTTGATCTCGCCATCTTCAAGAGCATTCCCTTTGATAGCACACGTATAGGAGGTGACGTGCTCGTTTGGACCAGTCGTTCCATTATACTTAGGAATCTCGGGCATGCGAAACTTCCTGGGGATTGGCTTCTGAGCAGCACTAGGGGGGAAGATTTTTGTACGAACTTTTTGGAATACAGTCCTTTATATTGGTGGTGTACCCCGGATTTGGTCGACCCTGGAGTTATAAGTTTCCACCTTCTTATCGTTTGCCTCGATCTTCTTTTCCCCCGACTTAATTCGCTTTGTTAGTTCTTCAAGCATCTTCATGATCGCATGGTTAGTCTCCGATTCTTTCTCGATTTTGATTTTCTTGAAATTGATACGACCCTGTGTACAACTTCCAGGGACGGCTCAGGCGCGACTCTGCTCTGTGTGTGATTTTGGGTTTGGAGTTGCGCTATTGCTGCCTGTTGAGCCTGCAACATTTCGCAGATCACCAGCAGGCTCATCCTGCCATCTTCACCACTGCGTGCGCTTTGAGTTGTTGATCGATTATCCCCCCGGACGCTGCCTTTGGGATTGACGGCCAAATTTTCGTTGATGGCTACATGTGAATTGACATCGATTAGATCTACAGTCGGAATTCCATCGAGGCCAACCGGGGGAACATCGTTCCCTGGTACTATGTTATCATTTTCGCCGTGATAGCCGAGATCATTGTCAACGTGTAGAGGTGCTAACTGAGAGTTTGATACTTTTAATCCTGTAATCAAAGATACTTCAAACAACAAGCGTAAAATAATGCGTGTTACAAAATTTTGTACCAGGTAACCATTATTATCCTTAGCCCCACAATGGGAGCCAAACTGTTTACCTTAAAATCGAATAACAATTAAATTTATACGCAGTTTTAAGGACACGTGATATTACTTGGTACAAATTAAAAAGAATAAATTAGTACTAAAATCGATGATAAAAGAATAAATGCAAACCATACAAAATGAATAGGATTGGCCCTCGAGTTCAGTCACTATTGAACCAAAAGATGTTTCAACTGGCTTATGAACAAAATAACAAGATAATGAAAGCTAGAATGCATTGCGTGCATATGATGTCGTTTACAAATGATCAGACCCCCTTTATATAGTAGGGGAATCCTACTCTTGACACAATTCTATATGAGGTAAGAAATCTCATGATTAGCTAACTAATCGACCTCTTATTGATATGTGTCGGAATTTCTGCCGTGATCCTCGTCCTATTGCGGATATTTTGGCTTTCTGTTATTTGGCTCGATAAGCTTTCCTCGATCTCGCTCAATCTTGAACGGTCTCGATGTCACGAGCTCGACAATCTAACTTTGCATCATGGTTCAATATAACACGAGGTTGAAACTTGGCCCGTCATGTTTCGGTATCGATTAGCCATACAAAAGGGCAGGCCCCATTTTGGCCGCATACACAAAGCAACAATGAATATGCAATTTGATATTAGTAAAACTTTACCACACGAGATGTATATGTCTAATGACACTGCTTCTTTCCCTGGTTAAAAAAAAATTATTGCACTTCATCATCTATCGAAAAGACAATTAAATAAATAAAAATATGCTCTCTCTAATAACTTAAGCTTTTAGAGGAAATGGCTACACTTTCACATGGTATCGGAGAAGACAAAGATCTTGAATTCGAGTATCACCGCCACCCATTATAAAAAATGAATTTCTACATACGTGAATCTTGAGTTCGAGTATCATCGCCGCCCATTATAAAAAATGAATTTCTACATGCGTGGCCAATGAAAAAAAAAGGCCTGCATAGTGAGGGGGTGTAATAATAAACGATGCATAAACAAACATGCACAAAAGGATTTATTTTAGTTATATATACTAACACTATTATTTTCGTACCATTAGTATATATTAACCTATTGTAGCAGGTCAATTATTATATTTATCAGAATGTTTATCATAAATATTTAGATTTAATTACTGTATGAATTTCTAATTATGAAAAAAAAACTAAGCATAAAATACCAATAATGTTGGCGGAATGTGTAATGTGGAAAGTTCAGAACACGCTTAAAAGGAAGAATCTTCCATGCTGGTCCAAAAAAAGCAACTTGAGGAAATATCGTAGTGTTTGGCCCCCAATCTCTGTTTCCAACTTTCCATGCTATGCTCTCTTTCCATTCCTGTTACCTGTTGACTTTGCTAGTACACTATCATATCGTTTCCCTTACCTGTTGACTTTGCTAGTACTAAATTTTGGGCAATCTTCACTAAACACAATACCAGTTGAGTGAAATATTAGTTTAGGAACGAAGAAAAGATACTTGATGGAGGAACTAGAACGTTGAGGATAGAAAGCAAATTAAGTTATTCTTTTTTTTCCCCCAAGAATATATCAGATACAAGCAACTTGGGCTTTCAAGGGACTATGTAACAACTAAATCATAGTGAAAATAAATGGGTGACATGGGAATAGCAAAACTAAAAAACATAATTACTAAAACACCGAATGATTGGAACTTTTTATTAGTATAGGTAATGACGAAAAGAAGGCGTATATGGTACAATCTATTATGAGCTTCAAGCTCTAAATCCCAATTAGAGAGCATGATATGATAACCCCTCTCCTTCACAACCAAAGGACAAACGAAGAGACTCGTCAGAGGAAGTTGCAGTATCGGTTTGCTTACCTTATATCGTAATCACTACTGCTCAGGAGTAGATGGAGGAGGTCTTTTCCCAGGATTGTAGACGCTGAACTCCCCAAAGTCTCTTCTACCACTGGCAAAAATATGTGCCACATCAGTGCCTTTTAACATAGAAAAAGTAGCTGTCACTAAAGAGATTATTCACTTCTCGTTTATCCGAAATCTAAGACTAAACACAAATTACTTCAACAAACTAAAGTTGCATATCTGTATAATCTGTGGATCTAAACCACCAAGAATCCTGATTTAAGATGTAGCAGACAAGATATATCACACAGCATTGGTACCTTCCATTATAAGGAACGGAAAGAAAAATAGATAAGAGAATGGAGCGAAGAGAGGTAATATTTCAGTCAGGCCAAATATTTTCTTTTCCCAAGATAACAATAGTCAACCAGTTTTATCTGCTGATGCATATTTAAGCTGGCACATATTGCTGGGACTGATTTTTGTTCTGTAGTGTTCTTTTAGACAAGAGGAGTTGCTCTGATGGTAAGCAACCCCCACTTCCAACCGAGAGGTTGTGAGTTCGAGTCTCTCCAAGAGCAAGGTGGGAAGTTCTTGGAGGGAAGGATGCCGGGGGTCTATTAGAAAATAGCCTCTCCACCTCATGGTAGGGGTAAGGTCTGCGTACACACTACATTATACTGAGTTGTTGTTATTGTAGTGTGTTCTTTTAGTATATGTCCTAATAATGCTTTATTAGCAGACATTTATACTCAGGTACATTTGTTTCAAATGTTGAAAATTTTGTTTTAAAAAATTGTTTTCATTTTTTTTTTGGCGAAAACTAGTTTTTAACCAAACACCAAGACAACTAAAATTTACTCTTACTTCAAAGTTCATTATTTTTGCACCAATAAAAAAACTGAAAATACTTTTATTTCTTAGTGTTTGGTTGACAAACAGTACAAAATTAACCTCTCACCTTGTGGGGGTGTCTCAAAGCTAAAATGCTTAGATATTAAAATGAAAGGTCAAACTAGATCCTACACAATAGGACTTATGACAATAGCCTTGGGCCCAACATTGACATAACTTCTAACGCTGCCTATTAGATCATCAATATCATTTTACATCGAAGTATAGAATCTTATTTCACTTGAAAATAACAAACAGTTTACAGAGATCACAGAATATCGAAATGCTTTTAAATGGATTCCTCACCTGTGCATTATATCCCAGCCACCAGGTAAGAAGCGTGGATGAACAGCTTCAACAAAAACTTGTCTCCATCGCTGACAAAATTGACTAATTCCTTCATCCCCATGCTCCTTGAGTATATGATTAACAACTTGCTTCCCATGGGGTCCATGCCCTAATAGCGAGAGCTTCGAGTTTCTGGATGATGCATTAGTATTCATATTATCAACAGAATTGGCCATTCCATTAGATAGATTGCAGCTTTCATCATCACAGGAATCCGGAAGAATATCATCATGGTTCACTAGGGATTCTCTTCCGTGCAGGAAATCATTTTTATGAATAACAGGGTACTCACTATTGACCCCAAAATTCGGGTATGAAGAGTGATTGCTAACATTATTGTCCTCTACTGTTAAAACATTGGTACTTTCTTCACAATTGCTCGAGTTATCTGAGACTTCCTCTGGCAGAGATGTCCCTTTTGCTTGCTTATTATCTAGCTCACCATCTGGTGTTATACTTCCATTAGAATCTTTGCAAGCTAATTTTCTCTGTTTCTCAAATCGCCTTCTCTCATTAGGACTCATCCCAATTAACATAGCTCTTTCCAGATCTTCATCAGAAATTTCCCGTCCACCATAATAATTCCTGATAATCTACAAAAAGACAGCGAAAGTTGTTCAAGTATTAACAATTTTTAATTATGTTACTCGGTGAAAAACTGAAAGGACTACTTAAATTAATGGAGAGAAAGTGGATGTTAGAAAGCAGATGATTAAGACAACTTGAAACATCGTCAAAAGATAAAATGATAAATATGGAGAAATATGAAAGTGATAGCATGATGAAAAATTCAGCAAGTGTATCTAAAGCAATTAATTCAAATCGAACCAGTTATTATCAGAATCAAGGATGCAAATTCCAAAGAAAGAGTTAAAGCTCCAAGGTAAAAGTACCAACAGAAACAGTAACTGAAGTGAAATATGAACACTAAGCAGAAACTAAGTCAAACTGGCAATTTTACCTCTGGGTGTTAAGTCAAATTTCTCTGCTTAAAATTTGAAAATCGCTGTAGCCTGCCTTTTATTATTAAATATATCTAGTTTCTTATCAGAAAATATATTCCATTTGAGGTGCTAAATTCAGATATCCACCGGATGCTTAGCCATAACTAATGGGCCTGGCTGCCAGGAAAAAAATATTAACGGTTCGAAGCAGTTTAAAGCAAAGCATCATTTAGAAAATTAAGCAATTGAAATAAATTTATTTATTAGCTAAAGGTACATGTATGTGCTAAACATGCTAACTTCCTACCATTATTAACTCTTCTCGACGCTTAGCTGGCATTCTAGATCCATGACGTAGCAATGCCATAGCTGCTGTACGCAACTGCAAAGGAGATACTCCTTCGTCCTTTACACTTAACTTTGGCACAGATGACTCTGATGTATTCTGATTTTGATTAGAATCAACTACTCGACGAACAAAAAGTGGTATCCCAAATTCTGTAGCTATCTTTCTCTTATACTTCTCAGCAGCAGCATGAGCAATTTCATGGCAGTCCACACAAAGAAGGACGATGTCATGAGAGCGATGGCTCTTTAAATGCTCGGGGAAGTGCATTCTATAGCATGAAGGTATTATTCGATAACGTAAATAGTGATTTCCTTCACCACAGCCAACACAAATATTTCTCTTACTTTGAATGTAAAAGTCATTACCCTCATCTTCAGGGCGACCTTTAGGCTCAAAAAGAAGCATTATGGCAGGAGGGTCCTCTTCAATAAGTTTCGCCAAATTTCGGTTGACATACCTGCAATCAAATTTCTGAGCCCATATTACCTTAAATTGTAATCACTGAAGAAGACTGGAAAAAGACGATATTTCACTAACCATTCAAGTTTTCGACGATCACAATAACATAATAATCGTCCATCATTTGCGTAAATCCTACAATTATGGTAAACGGGGGCTTTGCACGAAAATTTTTGGACAAACAACTGCCGAGAGGCCTTCTTAGCAAATTGCTTGGAATTTTTCTGTCCATTTTGTTTGAAAGCTGATTTAACTGGCATCTTCAAGCTAGTTTTGGATAGTAGAGCATAGTTGTATAAAGAAAGAGGACAACTCCCATCAGAGCCCAGGCATTTTTGAATAGTTAACTTATAATCATAGTCATCCTTTCCTGTTTCATCTAAAAACAAGTACTTGAGGTCATCAGAGTGACTGCAAACTACAGGTGAAGGAGATTGAAATGAACTACTAATACTCGGAGAGTCTGGATTCTGATCGGCTTCAGATATGGTGTTGTATAAACCCATTTCTGTTATAGGAACTTTAGCAGCAAGCGCAGTAATGGCATGCTCAGATAGAACATATCTCAAGCTTTCATCATGTACACGAGCCTAGAAGGATGTAAATTAAATTAATTGAGCTCAAATAATGTAAAAAATAAAAAATCTGAAACTGAAATTCAAGAAAAAAGTGCACCCTATAAATGTTAAACCACAGCAAATGAAGATGGAAATCTTGAACAACTCAAGATGTTAATCTCCATCTAATAAGAAAGACAAGGACCGCTTGAATTGGGATATCATTCAAGTTAACTTATATGCTTTATGTTAAATTGTCTCCAGCGGAGCTTTTAACTTCATGCATCGAGGGGTTTCCACCAAAGTCCAAAGGGGTGTCAATTCAGGTAACTCATTTGTTGTAGCAGTGTTGAAATTCATAAGATCAAATAGACAACACGGATTGGTAATTCTGATCGGGATATTGCAAAAAAGAGTCAAGTATAATGTGCAATTCTGAAATTAGCTTCTAATCATTTGAACCGAGAAAGCATTCAAAATGCATATATGGTAATCCTTCAATGTTAGGAGCTATTTAGATTGTACTTCGTTGTTATCTCTAAATGTTGAGCAAATGAAGCCATTGTATGGGTGCTGGGGGGCTACCATGGTGTGCGCTCCCCATTCTTTACCATGTGGTGCAGGATCGAATCTTACTTTTAGAAAGCCACTGTATGAGAACAAAAGATCACAATAAACAGCTGGAAAATCATTACTTATATTTCTACTCCAACAGGAGACCTTAGTATCATCAAAAACGAAAAATGTTTCACCCAATATACTTGCAATTTTCTCACATTACTAGCCAATTGTTGTAATCTTTAAAGTAAAACACTCTCAACTATCACCAGTCAGTCACAGACTTTTCCTTCTGGTGCCAAACTACCCAATATCCCGCTTCTTGGGGAAAAGTGCACAAAAACTATCAGATTTGAACTCCTTCTATCCATCGGTAGTGGGCCAGAAAATGTTCACAGATAAACAAAATATTGAACTTTTTCTTCATTTGAAAAAAATCTGTCACATAACTTTATGATGATAAAGAGATGACATTCTGATCCAAATTCCACTCACCATTATATCTCTCCAAGTGCACAATCGCCTCACGAGGTCATGAAACTAAAGCCAAAAAAGAAGTAATCAGCACTCAGAAGTCAAAGCTGTATTAAAGAAAAAGAGTATACATAGCATAGTACCTTCATCTCATCAGAACATGACATGGAACTTCCTTGATCACTCTGATAACGAGAGATTATAGTTGATGCAACAGACTCTCCTGGGTAAGCATCAGTTTCTTTTGAGAAAAGTTGTAAGCAAATTGCATTGGAACGCCGGTTGGCCTCAAGCACAGAGCTAAATTTGTCCTCTCTGAGACTTGATGAATTTTCTGTTACACAAATATCTTCAGGATTTTGATACTTCAGATGAGTCAATTAGTTTAAAGATCACCAAATGCAGTAACAAGAAGAACAACTACACCTCAGTCCAATCTAGTTTGGCCAGCTATCCGAAACATCACTACTCATTTTGATTTTGTTTGGCCCATTTCATTTCAAAATATTCAAAAATTTGCGAATAGAAAATACTAGAAGTTCTCTCCATTTTCTACAAATACACAAATCACTTAACAGACTGAAAAGACTAGTAGCCTTTGGAAATTAACACTAAAAATTGATTCTTCATCTGCTAGACAACAAAAACCACGGAACCTCATCCGCCCTAATTTTACTACTACATAACAATCACCACTAGAATAATAGAAAAACAGCCATTCAACACAGTTATATCTAAGCTTTGTCATGTTTGCTTAACAACTTTTGCAAATAAAACTTATAATTCTATGATCTTATTGTGAAGAACAAACTTCCCATTGGCATGATGTCTGAGGGCAACCTCTTATGAACATTGGTAATAGAAATCTATTTCCAACAGAATTCTCCAGCACCACAAACCCTTAACAGAGAAACGGAGAAAATTATTACCCACTATCCTTCATCTCAGAGTATCAGGCATTGCAGATATTGCTAAGCCTCATACCAAAATTCAAAAACGCATGCCACCTCAAACCATTAGGTCCTGCAGAAAGGTTCAAATTGATGTGCTCTCTTCCATTTTATGAGACTGAACATGGACTTTTAAGGTATTACCTTAACTTGCACATTAAACAAGTTCGTAATGGAAGAAAGAATTAAACAGTTACAAAATAAGTTTGATCAGGAAATATCAATACAACTTTAAATTGGTTAACTAAATAGATTTGAATTTTTGAACCTTGTGAAGTTTATATATACAGAAAAAAAATAGTGAAATGAGATTAAATATTTTGAGATGCCCTCCAAAACAAAAGAATGCTATATAATTGGAATGGTGGAACTACTTAAGCTCCTTCGTATTTCATCACATTACGTTTACAAATTTAATTTAACTAGTTTCTCGACACATGTATGCCGAGTAGTATATGAATTTTTAAAATAATACGAATATTATTATAATAAAAAACTTGAGTAAATGATTGTACATGAAAGAATAAAGTACAAATCAAAGCTCACTGAAATTTGCAAGCTTGGACACTTTAAAGTCAAGAATATTCTACTTTCATGAAAAATAAATCAATTATGAACCAACATCTAATAAATTAGAAGTATTAAGTAACATCAAAAAATATGTGAAATATAATACCTGTTTGTGACCAGTACCTCGATCAACATTGTGACTATAATATAAACTTGATTTTTAAATATAAAATATTTCTACAAAAACTTATATCAAAATATTTTTCTCTGTATGAAACTCACCCAAATTAATAAGATCCGACACTTAAAAATCCAGAATGTTCTAATTTTATAAAAAATGAGTCAAGAACTCTTATCCAATAAATCAAAAGTATTAAGCAATGTCATTCAAACTGAAAATATTTAACTTTATCAAGAAACTGGGAGTGTTCAATCATTTTTAAGAGGTATATGATCACTCCTACTAAGATATGGAAAAAATATGAAACTACCGGCTTAGCAAATAAATCATATACTACTCTTATATTTCAATACAATGTCAGGTAATAAATAAACTATGCGTTAGGGGTATTCTTTTCAATAGAATCGACACTAAAGAGAAAAGATAGAATATTTTAAAAAGAAGAGAGACAATAGTAGTGCTCGGATAAATATTAACTTAGTGCTAAACAATAGTTTGTTGCTGACAAAGAAGAGAGTGAATATAACAAATTCGTAAATATAGTTTGACCGAAAAAGCATTTCTGTTACTCATTTATTAACTTAAAAACTCGCTAAAATTACCATAAAACATTTGTCCTTAAACAGGAGCTCCAACTAAATAATATAAATAATCAAATTGGTCATTCTGATGTGTCTTTATGCTCACAAAGAGTAAGATGAGAACGTGTTTGTTGTACATCATAAAATTTTCAAAGTTGTCAGCGATTTTAGTTAACTTAAATTTAATGATTTTAAGCGATTCATGTACCTTAAAGGATAAAATTTAATATTCTTAACCTTGACACCAAGTACTATGTTTTATTTTTCATACAAGTAATTACAATAATAACATAATGAATATTAACTTTCTATCTTTCCCAAATCATGAAATCCTAGTCGCCCAAAATGTCAATCATCAATTATTAATTTAACCCCATATATAACTTAGTCTACCCAAATAGTTAATTTGTTTTTTCCTAAACCTACAGAATCAATTATATAAGATGAATTTTTTAAACACGTCAGAAGATACAGGAGAAACCTGTCAAACTCTTGGTGATTTTCAATAATCCTCTTAGCAAAATAACATAATTTATTAATATTTTCTCAATGAAAAGAAGAGTATCTTTGTTGGGGCAAATATTAAATGCACCTTATCGCTTTTCAATCGACTTATTGGGCGCGGCAATTCACTTGTTTGTCCAGTAAAATAGAAAACTGCATGAAAACATCATCTTACATCCGGTAATAATCAGTGTTCAAAAAAGTGACCGCTTCCTCGCTTTAAGCGAGAAGAGAAGCGGAGCGACGGGTCTGTCGCTACCTGTACCAAAAGCGACTCAGGTACAGAAAAGCGGTCGCTTCTACCAAAAAAGCGAGAAGCGAGAAAAGCGGAAGAAGCGAACGCTTCTTGAAATTAAAGCCCAAACGTGTCTTTTTCAATTAAAGGACCCAAAATTGAGTGAGTCTCTGTTTTAGTCATTCTTCAGCAGCAACCTAGGGTTTTAAACCAGCCCTTTCTTCCTCAAAAAACCAACGATTTCTTCCTCATATGAAGCAACGATTTGTTCAAACAAACTAGGGTTCTTCTTCTTCTTCAACATTACAACAAGCAAAACAACAGCTTTCAAGTTTCAACAGGTATGTTTTTATTTTCATCCTTCTTCTTCTTCTTTTTTTTTCTAAACGTCCAAAAAGCGTTGAAATGCTGGCTAATTTTTTCCAGAAAATTTCTGCCCAATTTCTGCCAAATTGTCTATGCCGTATTTATTTTAATTTTGTTAAAAAAAATTCTGCTTCACTTCAAAAAAGCGGGCGCTTCGCTTCTCGCTTCTCGTGAAATGAGGGTTGTCGCATTTCCTCACTTCACGGTATTTTTAACACTGGTAATAATTGACAACTTCAAAAGTGAATGGAAGGACATTATAATGTAGAAAATAATATTAATTTTTAATCTAACTTAAAAGGAAGATAGATTTGAAAGGATGTGACTATTAATAATAGAGCACAAAACGTTGCTATTGGGAACGTTGAATTTTTTATTTTTTATGAAGGGTAGTTAAGCTTTTAAGAAGGGTATATTAGTAATTCAACTTTTAAGTTAAGGGCTTCCTACTTTTATAATAATATAGATATAGATATAGATATAGATGAATGTAAATATAACTCTTCATAAGTGAAAAAGGGCATGGATTCGATCACAATTACCAAATATTTTCTATGGTAACTCCCTACAAGGGTTTGACGGCATAAAAAAGTAGTTACATCTCTCAGCTCAGCGACTCTCAATAAACTGTAATTTGTAGCAAGATAACAAGTTTGCATATGCGTATACTATGCCATAATTTACTCGACAATAGAGGATCTCAGCAAATCTCTCTAATCATAGAGATAATAAGTGTATACACTCACATATAAGTCAAGTGGGATGGAAGTAGAAGACTAATAATCATTCTGTTTGTTGAAATATAAGTGGAGAGTCATACCAGTATCCTGTTCTTTGAGTTCGGAAGAAAGACGATGCGCAATGTACAACAAATAGTGTGCATCAGTTCGAGCATATTGCACCATTTCAGCTGGTAGTGGACGTTGCCTCCAGTCTTCTCTCTAAAATTTTGATAAAGAATAGAACTGTAATTTAGATCAAGATCTTGCCAGCTGAACTATAAGAGAGGTGCACCAGCACTACGGTGTAGCATGTTGTTGTTTACATGCTGAAATCACCACATGTACCCGCTGAAAATCATGTTCATTGACTATAGGTAAGAACAGCGCCACGTATTCAAAGAGAAATAGCCAGAGTCTTGTATGCCTATTTAAATTGTCCGGTCTGATCATATACATTATAAATACAAATCTTGATTCACTAACAATCTTAAATATGAGATGGTAGCAAGCAAGGACAACATCATACTACAACAGCTTCACTTAATTTGCAGCTTTATCTAATAGCTCCATTATTTAAGGAATTCCTTACTTCAAGCGACCCTCTTTATTGTAGTCTTTATCAATTCAATATAAGAAAATCAAAATCAAAATAACATTTCTAGAGAGAGAAACACAATGTAGAACCCACGCATAGGTTTTTTTTTTTTTAAAATTAAAAGGAACCCCCACATAGTTTTTATCATATTCCTTTAGGAAATTTTATGAGAATCTATCCCTTTTTTTAAGTAAGGAATCTATCACCTGTTTGTTTTAAGGAGGAGAGAGTCTATCACCTTTTATGATATCCTTTTTTCTGTTTTTTCCACTTGATTTGCAGCAAGGGGAGCTATATTAAAAACTGAATTTGAGCAAAATGTGAGCTTTCTATGTAAATTGGTGTTTCATGAGCAAATGTTCAAGTGAAAATGTCGATAACCTCATCCTACGTAGTCCAATGGCAACTAGCTTGACCCGTGGAATTTTGAGATGGCTCTGGATGCTTGGCTGATGTAGGGCTTGGTGAATGAGGCACTCCCCAACAGGAAATCCAAAAGAAAGAACAGAAGTCAGAGAGCTTGGGATGTTGCCAACTAGCACTCATGTAGGTGAAAGGAAAGAAATAGGAGAGCTTTTGACGGGACAGAGAACGATGATGTACATCTGAGGAATAGCCCGTTATTCCTAGTTTCTTTTAAGTGCACCCATAAGTTCCAACTTTATAGAAGATTGGGTGCTGTCACTTTCACTAAGTTCCGTGTTTTTATAAAAAAAGATAAATAGAAACTGAGCATTTTATTCATCTCCAAGAAAAGGTACATTGAGCTGAGGGAGTCAAAATACGATATCTCCTCCCTAGTTCATCTTGTAAGATAGAATCAATTATCTTATAACATTTTGAAATGAGGTAAATGCATTTGGAAGGGGGAAGCAAGAACATTGTAAAAAAAAGAAAATGAGGACTCCAACCTATACAATAAGGTCCTCTAATAGTTAGTACCCCTACACATGTACACAAAATGATGATCATGTTGGTTCAAAGGCTATGTTTGATTTCTTCAATTTGGACCTTCAAAGAACAGGCATATTCCACCTATCCATATTCATCAAACCTCTAACTTTTTTTTAGAGGTTAGAGGTTCCGTTCAGAATCCAAATCCACCAAAAAAATCAAATCAATAATAATATAGATTTTTTTGTCGGTTGCACTTCCGTATCTCTTTGTCGTCTGTTGTGACCATGCTTTCTTTGAGCCAAGGGTCTATCGGAAACAACCTCTCTACCTTCACAAGATAGGAGTAAGGTTACACAAACCTCACTTGTGGGATTACACAGGGTATGTTGTTGTTGCTGTTGTAAATATAGATTTTTTTATAACCAAATATAGATTGTCTTAAAAGAATAAAATCCATCCATCGCAACTCACCAACGGAAAAGTTAGCAAACAACAGTAATAGTTTCTTTCTATAGGGAGGAAAAGAAAGATTACGGGAAAGCAGAAGAATGTATCCCCAGCAAGCTTCTTTCTATACCTGTAATAGTTTATTTGCAACAATGCCACAGTACAAATCCAGCAAATACGCCAAAGACCTTTGTGGTTTAGACAACACATCACAAGCCTGGAATGTAACAAGAACAACAGTGGCTTAAATAAAAGTAAATAAGAAACATCATAGTCAACCATACACAAGAAAAATATGCTAGGCATATTCTTGCCCTTCTTAAGTAAAAATCTTCACTTAGATAAAAGAATATACATTAACATGATACCTTACCTTTGCAGTGTCAAATAAATTAACAACATAAATGTGAAAATCCCTTTGAAGCCAAAGAACATCATTATCAGCACCATGGAATACCTACAATAGCGGAAACAGCTTATAGGAGTCATTTGGGGATGCAAATTATGAAATTAGCATACTACGAAATTTCTAACAACAGCGTGGAGTTAGCTGCTTGCACATTATGCATCCAAATTAAAGTACGAAAGAAAATCACTGATGGCACGCAAATTAACAAGGTCACCTTGCAAATTCCTGGATTAGCAAATACGGGCCGAAGAATTCCCATAACATCATGCAAAGCTATTGTATCCACAAGATAATCTTCGCTTCCAGTTGATATCTGCTCATATATGAAAAAGTTACGTTTACATAACAATAATATAAAATGAATTTCTATAAGAAAAACATTTTGAAAACCTGAATTAGAGCTGTGAAGCCGAGAAATGATCTCAAGCTATGCTGCTCTGTATCAACTGCAAACACTCTCTCCTTGCTCAAAACCTCCGCAAGCTCCCGTAATTGAGACTCACTCTCAACCCATACATACAATTCGCGCATCGTCAAATCTTCAAAATTTCTACCAAAAAGCTCCAAAAATTCAACATTTGAACTCTTCAACAACTCCGTAATCTCCGCCTTATACGGATGAAAATTTGTACAATTTTCTGCCACATACATTCCCAATCAATTAGCTAGGGTTTCAAAAAACAAAAATTGTAATTAAATAAATTGTATTTGTACCATTGCTGTTGACAAGCTTGAGGTGTTTGAATTGAGAATATGAATTATCGGCAAAAACTCGTTTGAATGAAGCTTGAGGTTTGATTTCTGCATCTAGATAACAGGAGTGTTTCTTTTGTTGCTTTTTCCTGCTGTGTTTTCGAACTTTCTGGAAGCTCTTTGCTATGAATATGGAAATGGCTACTGTGAGGCAAGTAGCTATAGTGAGCTTAACAGCAAGCTTCAAACTTTCCTTGTTCTCCATTTAATGATTCAATTTGATTCTCTGATTCTTCTTTCCCTTTTGTACACTGTTTTTCACTGTGCAATTTGAAATCCAAGTCTTATACTGGTTGTGGCGGCTTGTCTTCGTTCTAGAAAATGTTTCGACGTGGGCTCTGGTTCAATCTCAAAACTAACTTTGGCCCAATATTAGGTCCTAACCCAAAGTTATGGGAGACTTTTGCACTAGGTAGTCACTTTTGTGATATTCAAATGTAGCCACAATTTTAAAAATGTTGCAAACTTAGTCAAATAAGTTGTTTGCGCACGCATCATCTTCTTCTCTTCCTCCTTATTCTTCTTTTTGGTTTAAAGTTTGGTACAGATATTGGTTTGAAGTTGAGCTGCAGTAATTTAAATTTCTGACTACTGGTTTGAAGTTTGGCAATGAGAATACGACTACTAGTCTAAAGTTTGGCTGTGGCGAAAGTTGCATTAATTTTTATTTCTGACCATTGTGCAAATGGCTCATTCTAACAGTACTGAAGTGTATACTTTGTGGATTAATAATATGGCCCGATTAGTAGGCCCAAGCCCAAAGTTATTCAGTTTTCTCAAGTTGGTTACTGATAATGCGTTCAAATTCTCGACACCCGCCTATGAACTTTCCTTATTGGCTTCTTTGGAGCAACCTATTGGAGAAAATGACTCGATTTCAGTAGTTGCACAAGTCGATACGGTTATTGAAACAATGGAATCACAGAATTTGTCGATGGAGAATGCTGAGATCGATTTTCTTGCAAAAATTAAGAAAATGTTATTCACCTTATGGAAATATGTTGTGGGGATTAAAAGACATAATGAAGAGAATGTAACACAAAATCATCGTGGAGATCGAGTCGAACGAATCAGGTTATATCACGTTTGGCCAGGAAATAATGTATGCTACTGCTTGTGTTCGATTATATTCACTTGACAAATATAGAGGAGTTGGTTTAATTTTATTTGTTATAAATGTGCCTTTTCATTGTTGCAAGTCCAGGTATTTTTTCTCAAAGGGTTATTGATATGTGGGCCAGATGCAAGAGGTTTGCTCTTGACTATTGTCTCTATTTGTCTATCAAGTTGGGTTTTTGCTGTTTATGTTGCAAAGGATATATCAAAACATTACAGCACCATAGTCGGTTTCTGTGTGCTATTGACCTTAATTGTGAGTCATTAAACTAAACTTTGAACTCAATATATTAGGTTGATTTTCTTCTTTTGTTCAACTATTGTATGATATTTTTCTTTATATATATAACAGGTTCTTGCCAACTTAATAATGGTTAGCGTCATTGATCCTGGCATTATTCCGAGAAATAATGAACCATCAGCCACTGAGTGGACGAGAAATGGTAGGATTAGAAGCAAAAGAGTTATCATAAATGAGGTGGAATTGAAATTGAAATACTGCCGTATTTGTAACATACATCGTCCGCCTAGGAGTTGCCATTGCGTTATTTGTGACAATTGCGTTGAAAAATTTGACCACCATTGCCCTTGGATTGGTCAATGCATTGGACTGGTTTGTACAATTATAAAGAAAGCAATATTTCCTGAATTTGTGAAAGAAGATAGATTAATAACAACTAATTATTTATTTATTTCGATTTGTGCAGAGGAATTATCGACTTTATATATTGCTATTGGTTATGGCAACTGTTTACTTCGTCTACATATTTGCCTTCTCATGCAAAAAGATTCAACATAAGTACGCTGGCAATGGCATGGGATTGATTGGTTTGGTAAAAGATTGTCCTGAGACATTGGCATTGACATGTTTCAGTTTGGCTGCTGCGGTTTTTGTTGGTGGATTGACTGGTTACCATGTGTATCTGATTGCTATAAATCAGGTTAGTTTCAGCTTCATATATCAAAATATCAAATGAATTGTTCCTACGAGAATATTCACGAGTAAGAAGCCCAAATTAGATCTACGTACAATGCACGAGTTTAAATCCTAATAATCTCATTGTCACTACTGATCAATGGACATTCTCTATGTGTTATTTGAATTTAACTTCTATACAGTAACAATAATTTTATACTATTGGGCTATTAAAAAACAATTACATGTAACCGTCCAACAAATTAAGTAGGATTAATTAGTAGCCCACGAATAAGACATAAGTATTATCTATTACAACATGCTAAAATGCATTGATGGTTTAATTTTTTTTTTTTTACATTGTCAATGTATGTTTTAAGTTCAATCATTCTAAAGAAAATTAATTTCCTTTTTTTTTTTTTTTTTTGTTGTTGTCACAGACAGCTTATGAGAATTTTAGGCAGCTGTACGGAAGCACTAAAAATCCATTTGACAAAGGAGTTGTGAGTAATATTAAGGAGATTTTACTTTCACCTTGGACGCCTTCAAGGATCAATTTTCGTTCAGAAATATATAGCTTTGATCATTTGGAACATGTCATAGATAGAACCTTGATATATATTATTTCTAACTTATTTAATGTCACAGGATTGCATTTTTAAAACCTTAATTTTATTGTACACATCTTTTATTACCTTAATATAAGTACTGTTTCTTTGTCTTTCGGATCAAAAAAATAAATTTATTGATATTATGTGAGAGCGAGTATTTACTCATCTTGTTTTCTCACATTATAGGCTGCGGTTACTAATTAATTTTAGACATATTTCTGTCGCTTAAAACTTCCATATGTTTTTGCTTTAACTTAATCTTCTTCTTTTTTCAATTCTGATCTGATTGTTTCTTTTTGTACACTTTTGTTCCTTTGATGAGAAAATACCCATGTTGCATCACATGAATCTTGGCTGTATAGTGTAGACCAGAGGCAGCCAGATAATATATAGTCATAGGTAGACCACCTTAATCACCACCTTCCATGCATCACATGATTCTTGGGTAATATAATTGGACCAGCTGAAGTTTTTCTTTTTGGTGTGATTCATTTCCTCGCAACAATTCACCAAACATATATTAATTAGTCGACCTGTTAATGCACCAACTCCATTAATAATCCAAAGTAGTAAATTGCGTACAACTGAACATCAATTTATCAAAGCTTATTCTATGTAAATTACTTGAGATTTAAAAAGTTTTCTATATGTATCATTAATCTCAGGAGTGAAACAATATCTTCTGGGAACATCCTATAAAATTGGAGAGATATAGAGAATATTATTAGCATAACTTTGTGCAAAAATGACACCATCAAATTAAGAAGATGAGTGAAATTATCAGTTTTGTAAACTTATCATCACTAGATATTTACATCAAATCTTATGGTATGCATTTATTGTTTGGTGCGAACACTCAGTGAGAGAAATTTTTTACCATCGGTTCCTATTTTTTATCATACACATCTCTTTTTCCTTCCATAATACAAGAGATGAGTTATCGGATCGATCGAGTTGACTACTCTTGATAACTTTATCAACCAATAGATTGGTAACATGTGTTTATTAATATAAAAACTAATTTACATAAATATATATTCTTTCATTTTACTCATCCTCCTTGCCTTGATGAGAGATATGGGAAACTCCAAGTCAAATATGATACGTGTATATTGGAATAGCGCAACTCTTTCACCATACCTTGATGAAAAAAATATTATATAGAGAATTACTCCAATTTAATTGAAGGTGTAGAATGTATATTGAAATAGCGCTTTCAATAGCAGATGGGAGCACATGCAGAAAGCAGCCACCATGCCAAGAATTTAGGTGGTATAAATGGCAGCATGGCCCAAAAACAAAATATAGTACTAATTGAAAGATTATGGGGAGAGCTTCTACTGCTAAAGTGACTTGCACATATACCACCAGCAGAAGCAACGTATCTTACAATTAACTCCTTACATTTTTTTTTTCTTTTTTGTCTGCAATGTCCATACTCCATATACGTACTGTTTAATTAATGTTCTCTATGGCCTTACAAAGTGAAAAAAAAAGGTATACTTTTCAAAACACCGTGACTCAAATTTACTTGTCTCACGGAAGCGAAACTTGAACATACGAGTTTAATTTCTATATACAAATTTCGAGTAAATAATCTTCTATAACATGTTAAATTGACACAACTAAAAAATTTCATTATACTGTAAGTGAAAATTAAATCCTATTTAGATTACATATATAAAAGTGAGTCATTGTTTCATATTTTATAGCATGAATTGATGAATTTAAGGTTTCTCTTAATTAAATTTACTCCATTGGTTCCAAAATATTCTCCACTTGTTAGTTTTTCGATAAACTTTGACCAATAATTTAAACAAGATTATTTCATTATTTTGAGACTAGGAAAAATGCATGTTGGATGTGCGAATACAACCTCATAGTGGTAGCTTAAAATTTTGGGAACCGACATATAGGCCCCGTTTGGCCATAAGTTTTCCCAAAATAAATTTGAAATTTATTTTCAAAACTCATGTTTGGCCATAAATTTTGCTCATATTTTGGCCAAATCCCAAATCAAAATTTTCAAATTCCAAATTCAGCTATTGAGCTGAATTTGGGCCAAAATCCCAAAACTTGAAAATTATATACATGTTTTTTCAAAATAAAGTTGGAAAATGTGTTCTGAAAACGTATGTCCAAACACATTTTCATCTTCAAACCAAACTTCACCCAAATCAGATTTTTCAAAATAAATTTGGGATCTATGGCCAAACGCTAGCATAAAATGTAGGGATATTTAACTGTGTGAGGTCTTTTAAAAAAACATGAGAGTTTGGCCCGAATCGAACAATATCACACCACGTTAAGAATACCAGTAGGCTACTTTAGCCCAACAAACTGATATCAGAGTGCAGGTTCAGCTGACAACAAATTGGTATCAAAATCCAGGTTGAGGAGGGACAAGTATGACAATGGCATGGAGACGACCCAAACGGACAATATCACACCATATTTAAAATATTCATGAGTTGTTTTAGCCCAACAATGCAATATATTGTTACTTTCTTCTAATTCATAAAATCAGAATATTAATTTCGAAAATCAATTAAGCTTGTCTGAAATAACTTCTAAAAATGAATAAAATTAACTCTCGATAAACAAGAAGCTCCAAAATTGTACAATAGGAATGTTAAATCTAAAAAGAGTACTGATTATTTCCCTTCCTCTACTTTTATCATTGATTATTAGTTCCCTCCTCTTGTCCATATGATACCTTCAGATTTCATGTGCTTTTTTCCCTATAAAACTCTTTGCTTATGATGTCACATCATATTCCATGCACCATTATCATGATTCATGAATAATAAGTACAAAAGCTCTCAAATAATTCTTCACACTACTTCACACAATTCACATGCATTGCATTTGTTTTTTCCCAAAGCATAGGGAGAAATTTAAAAATATCCAGATTTACAACTGGTCATTCAAAAATAGCCCGATTTTAAAAGTGATCAAAATTTAGTCACTTTTTATGTAAAGATAAATCTGAGCGAAAACACTGTTCAAAATCCGGAAAATACTCCAGTATATTATGCTGGAGTTCCAGCATGAGTATACTTGAACTCCAACATATTATACTGGATTTCCAGGATAGTATGCTGGAACTCCAGCATAATATGATGTAGTTCCAGCATAAGTACACTAGAACTCCAGCATAATATACTGGAGTTCCAGCAAGTATAATGGTCTCGTATAATATATTGGAGTTTGGAGCACCAGTACTCCAGTCTCCAGTATATTATACTGGAGCCAGCAAAGTATACCGATCCAGCATAATATGCTGGAGTTCATACACAAGTGCACCGAACTCCAGTATATTATGTTGGACCGGTCTCTATTGCAGCAAAATGATGGCTATTTTTCATTAACTTGGTAAACGCTGGCTATTTTTTATTGACCGGTTCGAAAACTGGCTATACCGTGTTATTTTTACCAAAGCATAGCATTTTAAAATTTGCCTTCCAAATAAATGTACGTGAAACTGTCCTTGAGATTAGAGATCTGAGTAGAAATAATAATAAATATAGGTTGATTATTTTTTATTTGAAAAATATGAGAGTATTTTTTGAAATTAGAGAAAAATCCAAAAATGCATTACAAGTACAGCAGGATGATTAATTTAAGCCATGAATAATTGTAAAAATTGAATTCTTTTAGCCGACACCTGAGGAATCTGTATCGTTCTAACCCTACCAACTGCGTGCTCTTTGCTGGTCAATTTTATCCAATGAAGTTTTTTATAATTGTTCAAAATTTATAGAGTGGACTCCATGGGTGTACGACCGAGAATTAACTAAATTAATGAGTATTTTGTTACTAACATTTAGGTGATGAGTCTTAGATGCACGTTCCGGGGGTCTTTTTATCCCAAGAAGATACGTTTAACCGTTCTCTGCCATCAAAAATTGCATGTGACGGATGATAATGTATCCTTCTATACTTAATAAGAAGTCTCAAATTTGAATCTTAAAAGTAAAATCACAAGAGGAAGCGCCTTATTTCCAAAGCGGGATCTTCCAATTTATTTTGGACTAATCAAATTCCAAAGCAAATACCAAATATAAGATAAAAAAGAAAAACAATTCTCTTATGTTAGTGGTACATAGTAATGTCGGTATTATACTTTACTGGGAAATGATGTCATCTTTGTGCGCGCCATCATTGCACATATTTTCGAGGTAGTATGTGATGGCCTGACGCTTTGGTTCTAGCGTTACTTTATGACTTTTCGCTTCGATTTTGACGCCACCCAACCTTATAAATAGATGGAGGGTTTGTTCTTTCAAAAGTTTTCGGCCATTCCTCTCTTGATATCCTCCTTCATTCTTCCAAGTTTTCTTTCTCACCTTCCTGCTTTTTCTTACGTTCTTCACTCGAAGCTTTCTCCTCTTCCTTTCTATCGGTATCCCTTCGAACAATATTATGCCAACGTCCCGTTGTTCTCGTGAGGAAGCTACTGAGACCACCCCATTATCTATGGCGCCTCCTACTAGCGGTGATGGAACAGTGGTAAAGAAAGGCGACAGCCTTCCTACGGTGGAGGAACTGCTGTCGAGGCATCCCTCGTCTCGAAGTGACTTCCTTAAAGATCCCCATCCTACTCTGGCCCCCGTATTCTCTGAGGCGGAGCAGATTCATACAGATGCTCTTCGTGTGAAGTACGACATTCCTGCTCATATAGATATGGTCCCGGCGGAGAGAGACTACGTAGATGTCCATAGACCAGAATACTGTGCCTTCTACGAGTACCCTTTTACGATTGGTTATACTTTTCCTCCTTTCCCTTTGGCGGAAGAATTCAGTAGATTTTACCAAGTTTGTCCGGTGCAACTTTCACCGTATACGCTCAAGGTACTTCTGCTATTGACCAGGTATGCAGAATTGGCAGAGTATGACATTTCTGTCCACCATCTTTTGCATTTGTTCACGCCCGGCTTTCTCAGAAGTACCATGGTGTACTTGAGGCTTCGTGGTACGAAGGGGCTGGTGGTCGGGACTAATGATCGGGCGAGTCGCAAGTTTTGGCACAAGTTTTTCTTCATCAAAACCAAACATGTCGTTTCTGACGCCGCCAGGTTTCCGGAATGATGGAATGGGGCTCGTAAGTGTCGCCACTTGTCTTACTCTCCTTTCCTCTATATTTATTATAAAGTTTGTTTGCTTCTCGTTTGTAGCTATGGGACGTTCGCCTCACCCTATTGCGGATATCAGGGATTGGGTGCCTATTGTCGTATGCAGCAGAGACTCGGGATTGGCTTGCCTTCGTGAAGCGATACGGCCCTAGAGTCTCCTCTGGTAAATGTTTCCCTTACTACTTCATTGGTCTTATGACCTTATTTACTGATATGATTTTTTTATGATGAAAGGTCGAGGAGCTTCCAGGCGGAGGGCGCCAGTCCATGCATTTCGACAAGTCGCTGCCATCGCAGACATGCAGTTTGTCTTGAGTGAGTTTGTTCGAGAGGTTTACCCTTAACCTATTCAATTGGAAGGTTCGTCTCGAGTCGTGGTCACAAGAGAGGAGGCTTATTCGGTACCAGCTTTACACCCTTTGGATGAATCTTCTAATGGGGATGAGCCGTTATCGAGAAAAAGAAGAAGGCTGGAGCTTGGGAAAGGTGTGGCCGCGGAAGCTGATAGAAACATGGCATTGCAGACGACCCCTATGCCAGTATTTATGGCCGATGCTATTTTATCGGGGAGATCTCCCCAAGTGGAAGGGGTTTACCCTGGAGCTGGCTCAGTGCACTCTGCCGAAGGTGGTGCATCATCCAACGTCGGAGGACGTCATGTTGAGGGTGATGGCTCGGGTTCAGATGTCAACCTAAAAGATGTCAATGAGTTCGTGGGTCGCCATACCCATGTGGAGGTTAGAACATACGGGTCCGATCGTCATATAGTCGTCCCGGGGGACTTCAACCTGCTGCTGAACAATAAGCAAGTGGCGTCTGCCCTATCTCCTCTATGTGCCGCTCCTGAAAATGAGATGCATAGGGCGATGAGTGACGCAAAGTTGTCTCAGAAGGTCACCGATATGGCCCTGCAGGTAGATGCCTTTTCTTCCCTTTTCGCTGTTGGGTTCGTGTGGTGATCGTCATTTTTCATTTTGTTTCTAACTTTTCCCTCCCCTTTTTCTTTATTTGCCAGACCCTCATTATGGAGTTTGAGCGGAAGCGTTGGGATAGGAGACGGACAGGCCTTTATGAGAATATGTCATCCAAATATAATCAGTATCGTGCTAAGCACCGGGTGATGACCGACATTTATCATTAGGACCCTGAGTTCCAGGTGTTTTTGCGAGGGGCTTAAGTAGCGGGAGGACCAATTGGAGCGTAAGATTAAAGAGTTTATGGAGATGGATGAGGAGGTAGTGAGGGCTATTGCCCGCAGTAGTGAGCTAGAGGCCTCTCTTAAGGTGAAGGAGGATGAGCTCGAGTTGAGCAAGGGGGTGGTGGCTGAGAATGTCGATTTGCAGGCGAATGTGGCCGACTTGACCGCTGAGTTGAGTGCTAAGGCAGCGGAGATTGAGGAGTTTAAGGGTGAGCTAGACGTCAGTGCTGATAAGTTGGCGGCCGCTATTTCTGAATTGGCGTCTTTGGAAGACGCCCTCAATATTTCTAGGTCGGAGTTGACTGGGGAGAAGGAGGCATCTAACCTTAAAGTTGTGGGGCTCGAAGGGCGTGTTAAAGCTTTAGAGGCAGAGCTATCTGTACTGAATGGTCAGGCAGCTTCGTTAAGGGTAACGGATGCCACCCGACATTCTCATCCTTCTACGTCTCGTGCCTCGGCCGATCCGGCCGTGCCTCGTCATTTATATGAGCTGTGGGTCCATGTTGAGGCTCGACTAGATGTGTACATGGCTTTTCACGCCGAGGGAAGGGTGATTGAGGCAGAGCTTCAGGTTGTGTATACCGCAGCTTGTGCGGCTCGTGAGGCTTATGGGTACGACCCCCTTACACCTGACGGGGGCGACAATGCAAATCATCTTGCCTCAGACTCGTGGTACGAAGATGTTTACCCCATCATTGATGATATGTGGTCTTTGTTTGTACTCGCTTTTGTTTAGGGATTTTTGCAAAGGGCGTACTTGTGCCCGTTTGTGAATATTATAAATAATATTCTGATGTGATGTAAAATATATTTTGTCGATATGTTCTTCTTTTCAATGTTTATGATATTGGAGTTACTTGTGGATGGCCTAGGCCATTGGGCCGTTGCTTCGATCTGTCATCGAAGTAGGATCCCGTTGTACTTCGAACGAGGTCGAACTCTTATTTTTTGTCGAATGGCCTTGGCCATCGGGATGTTGCTTCGATCCGTCACTGAAGTAGGATCCCGTCATACTTCAAACGAGGTCGATCTCGTATTTATTGTCGAATGGCCTTAGCCATCGGGATGTTGCTTCGAACCGTCGTCGAAGTAGGATCCCGTCATAATTTGAACGAGGTCGAACTTGTGTTATTGTCGATGGCCTTGGCCATTAGGATGTTGCTTCGAACTATAGTCGTAGAAGGAACCCATCGTAGTTTGAACGAGGTCGAACTCGTGTTATTGTCGATGGCCTTGGCCATTGGGATGTTGCTTTGAACTATTGTCGAAGTAGGATCCCGTCGTGGTTTAAACGAGGTCGAACTAGTGTTATTATTGATGGCCTTGTCCATTGGGATGTTACTTCGAACTATCATCGAAGTAGGATCCCGTTGTAGTTTGAACGAGGTCGAACTCATGTTATTATTGACGAACTTGGCCAATGGGATGTTGCTTTGAACTATCATCGAAGTAGGATCCCATCGTGGTCTGAACGAGGTCGAACTCGTATTATTGTCGATGGCCTTGTCCATTGGGATGTTGCTTCGAACTATCTTTGAAGTAGGATCTCGTCGTGGTTTAAACGAGGTCAAAATCGTGTTATTGTCGATGGCCTTGGCCATTGGGATATTGCTTCAAACTATCGTCGAAGTAGGATCCCATCATGGTTTAAACGAGGTCGAACTCGTGTTATTGTCGGTGTCCTTGGCCATTGGGATGTTTCTTCGAACTGTCATCGAAGTAGGAACCCGTCGTAGTTTGAATGAGGTCAAACTCGTGTTATTATCGATGGCCTTGGCCATTGGGATGTTGCTTCAAACTATCGTCGAAGTAGGATCTCGTCGTGGTTTTAACGAGGTCGAACTCGTGTTATTGTCGATGGCCTTGGCCATTGGGATGTTGCTTCGAACTATCATCGAAGTAGGATCGCGTCGTGGTTTGAGCGAGGTCGAACTCGTGTTATTATCGACGGCCTTGGCCATTGGGATGTTGCTTTAAACTATCATCGAAGTAGGATCTTATCGGGGTTTAAATGTGGTCGAACTACTGTTATTGTCGATGGCCTTGGCCATTGGGATGTTGCTTCAAACTATCGTCGAAGTAGGACCTCGTCGTGGTTTTAACGAGGTCGAAGTCGTGTTATTTTTGATGGCCTTGGCCATTGGGATGTTGCTTTGAACTGTCATTGAAGTAGGATCATGTTGTCACGCCCCAAATTCAAGGAACATGACCGACACTCGACCGGGTATCCCCAGTCAAGCGGACCTGGGTGCCTTTCCTATCCCACGTGTTACCCCTCATTCTCATTA
>MU788139.1:0-27054 GCA_026770625.1 Nicotiana glauca
TTGTCCAAGGAGAATACAGTCCAGGACCACATATATGTCAGGAACTACTCAAATTTCCAGATACCAACTTCACAATAAAGCAGAACAATTTTTGGGCATAATAAATTATGTGAGAGATTTTATCCCAAATATCTCTACATACATTTCTCCACTTATAGAGATGCTCAAGAAAAATGCTCCACCATGGGGAAAGAAACAAGATGAAGCAGTCAAGGAAATAAAGGAAATTTCTAAAAATGTCAAGTCCCTCTATATCCCTTCGGACGGTAAGAAGATATTGCAGACTGATGCCAGCAATGAATATTGGAGTGATGTTCTATTTGAAGACAAAGATGGCCAGAGGAAAATATGAGGATACGCTAGTGGAAAGTTCAAAGGTGCCGAGCAACATTATCACTCCGCTTTCAAGGAAATTCTTGCAGTAAAGAATGGAATCAAGAAATTCAATTTCTTCCTTATTCATACAGAATTTCTGGTAGAAATGAATATGAAGGCCTTCCCGAAGATGATTCAGCTAAATGCAAAAATTATTCCCAATCCTCAGATTCTCATATGGGCTCAATGGTTCTCTCCATATAAGTTTCAAGTCAGACACCTGAAAGGAAAGGATAATATTCTCGCAGATTTTCTGTCCCGACCGGAAGAATTCTCAAAGAGGTTTTCCCCAGCAAAACCGAAATCTAAGAAAAAGCTAATCAGTCACATCTTCATGTTCTCAAGTTTACCCGGAACAAGTTCATTAAAGCCAACAGATCATCTATCGGAATTGTTCAATCTCATGGATCCCTTTGATTCGTCAATTATTATTGAAAGAAGAACTTATTATGATCTCCAAGTTTTCCGACAACATGGAGGATCCATTCTCAAGCCATATGGGGTCAATCCAGAGTATCCATTTTGCCATATATTCATAGCTCAAGCTAAGGATTTTCCACAAGAACTATTATGGTTTTTCTGGTACCTATGCCATCAGTATTATATTTTCATGGAATTCAAATGCAACGTGTTCAAGGATTTTGATAACATTGCACCAGCTCTTAAAATATTTTTCCTATGGTTTAAACCTAGAAGATATTGGATGAAATGTAGTGCTCTGATACCATGTTGTCACGACCCAAAATCCACTAAGGGTCGTGGTGGCGCCGGACACCTCTGTCAGGCAAGCCAACTAAATTATCAATTATATCCTCTTTTAATACTTTTGAAAATCTAAGGTTTTTCCTTCTATTTTTTTCATAAAAAAAGATCACTACTTGAATTCAAATTTAAATAATAACAATTAGTACAATCCTTCGAAAAACCATCCCAAAAACCCGGCCTCACAAGTGCATGAACAACTATCAATAAGGAAAGTAAAATACAACATCTGTCCGAAATACAGTGGACAGGGAATAAATAATAAAAATGTTGAAAGGAACTACACTAGCTGCGGGTCGTCTCGAACAATGCAACTCATCTAGTCCCAGAGTCATTCATGCTGCTACGCCCAGTAGCCTGCTAGAGGTATATATACCTGTGCAACAAAAATACAAAAAAGTGTAGTATGAATACGTAAACAACGTGTACTCAGTGAGTATCCTGCCTAATCTCGAAGGAATAGAGACGAGATGGTCAACTCTGACACTCTCTAATGGTCCAATAATTATTCATCATCAATATATATATATATATATATATATATATATATATATATATATATTAAACAATGGATTTATTTTATAAACATGATTTTAATCCAGATAGAGGAAATCAACTAAACATGTAATTCTTTTATAGGAAATTTCCAAAATTTCTTTTGAATATAATTCAAATATTTTTAAGCCAAAAAAGGCAATAATAACTTAATTAAGTTCAAGGCAGCAACACCAACATGCGCAAATCGTGCCAAGGCGACGGCCCGCTCCAACAGAAATATAAACTGTGCACTGCCAAGGGTCGAGTGGCCTAAACCAATAGATGCATCTGTTTAATCTGCCAAGGCGTTTTGCCCATTCCATAAATAAACACATAACCCGCTCGTGAATCACGCATGCGACGCAGGTACACATAAAATACATGCTCAAATAGCCAATTAAGAATTTATAGGGAAAAATTATCCAAATAATACCAATTCTCCTTTAACAATTTTTGAGAAATGAAGTTTAATTCCTTTGAAATTTATTTACTAATTTAATGTGATTTGAAAAATTCAACCCATCAATGGGTTCACAAATAAACCAAGTGTAACATGCTTTTGGGTCCTAAACTACCCGGACAATAGCATATAGCAGCTACTCACGGACTCTCGTCACCTCGTCTGTACGTATCCCCCCACAAATAGGAGCACATAACCAATTTAACTCACCTATGGGGTGGATTCCCCTCACAAGATTAGAAAGACTCACCTCGCTTCGAAGGCTCATAATCGACATTCTATATTCCTCCGAAGACTTGCACCAATGCATAATGCTCCAAAACTAGCCAATCATGATAAAAATCCATTAATATATGCTCAATTATTCATTAGAATCTAATTTATAGAAATTCCAAACTCCGATCGAAAAGTTGACAAAAATGCCCTCGGGCCTTCGTGCCCGGAATCCGAAATTTCTCGAAGAAAAAGTTTACCCATGAACTCACGAACTCTAATATATGATTTTCTCTTAATTCCATACTCAAAATCGTGGCTAAATTCCAAGAATATGATTTTCTAGGTTTTCCACAAAAACCCCAATTTTTATACTAATTTTCATATCTAATTCCATGGTATAATCTTGTATTTAACATGGAAATAAGTAGGAGTAGCTTACCTTAACATTGATGATGAAATCCTTCCTTGAAGCTCTCCAAAAATCGTCCAATGAAGTGAAGAAAATGAGAGAAATGGCCAAATATCCAATTTTAAAACAAAGCTTCTGCCCCAGCTATTTCCGTATCTGCAGAACTATTACCGCTTCCGCGGTCCTGCTTTCGCGGACAAAACTCCACTTTTGCGGACAAGGGGGCTCCATCCCATTTCGCTTTTGCGGTCAGCCTACCGCTTCTGCGGTTCCGCATCAGCGGATCAAGGGCCGCTTCTACGGTCCTGGCTGACCTCATGCTAAACCGCTTCTGCGGCTTCTTCCTCGCTTCTACGGAGCCGCTTCTGTGGTCCCATCTCCGCAGAAGCGGAAATACTAGCAACTCAGCTATTTCCAAAAATCCATTTTCGATCCATTAACCACCCGGAATCCACCCGAGGCCCTCGGGACCCCAACCAATCATACCAACCAGTCCCAAAACACATTACGGACTTGCTCGAGGCCTCAAATCACATCAAACAACGCAAAAATCATCAATGGACCTCCAATCCAAGCTTTGTAAATTTTGAACTTTCCAACTTCTACTTCCGATGTTTAAACTTGTCAAATCATGTCCGATTGACCTCAAATTTTGCACACAAGTCATTTTTGACATTACAGACCTACTCCAACTTTTGGAATTGGATTTCGACCCCATTATCAAAAAGTCCACTTCAGGTCAAACTTCTCAAAAACCTTCAAATTTCTATCTTTAGCCAAATGGCTTCAAAATGACCCATGGACCTCCGAATTCACTTCTGATCGCGCTCCCAACTCCATAATCATCATACGGAGCTACTCCCAGTCTCGAAATCCCAATCGGATATCGATAACACTGAAATGCACTTCAATCCGAACTTAAGAAATTTCTTCCAAAATATTAACTTCCACAATAGGCGCCAAAATGCTCCCGGTTCACCCAAAACCCGAACCGGGCATACCCCCTAGTCCGAAATTATCATATGAACCTGCTGGAACCTTCAGATCTTGATTCTGAGGTCGTTTACTCAAAATTCCAATCTTAGTCACTTTCTCCAACTTAAGGCTTCTGAAATGAGAATTTTTATTTAAATTTAACTTCGAACTTCCTGAATTTCAATTCCGACCATACAGACAAGTCAATATACTTGAAATGAAGCTGCTTATGGCCTCAGACCGCTGAAAGATGCACTAGAGCTCAAAACGACCGGTCGGGTCGTTATATTGAGACCCTCGCAAGTGACAAGGCCTGATGAGAGTTTTAATTTTGGGAAGTATAATTTAGCATTTAAGTTTTTCACTTTTGAGATGAGACTTGGTTTGAAATTTCTCAGGATAATGGAATTTAGCTTAGAACTTATTTTGATAGCAAGGATGGATTAACACTCACAGATGTTCCCAATATCAAAGTGGGGCAGAAAATTTCTTTTGTTTTGTATGTTTTGTTGTAATCAGGCGCTCACCTGGAGAAAAAAGGGATACAATGCAAGTTTTGGCAATTGTGTGCCAACTTGGAGAGCAAGGGAACACAGTTAAAGTTTTGGCAATCAGGCACCCACCTGGAGAATAAGGAGAAGCATTTCAAATTTCAAGGAAATACAGTGCAAGTTTTGGCAATCAGGCACCCACCTGGAGAACAAGGAGAAACATTTCAAATTTCAAGGAAAAACAGTGCAAGTTTTGGCAATCAGGCGCCCACTTGAAGAGCAAGGGAACACAGTTAAAGTTTTGGCAATCAGGAGCCCACCTGGAGAACAAGGGAAAACAAATCAAGTTTTGAGGGAAAGGCAGTGCAAGTCTTGGAAATCAGGCACCCACCTGAAGAAAAAGGAGAACCAGTTCAAGATTCGAGGAAAAGCAGTGGAAATGTTGGAAATCAGGCACCCACCTTGAGAACAAGGAAAACAGGTCAAGTTTCGAGGAAAAGAAATTCAAGTTTTGGCAATCAGGCGCCCAGCTGGATAGCAAGAGAACACAGTTAAAGTTTTAGCAATCAGGCACCCACTTGGAGAACAAGGAGAAGCTGTTTAAGTTTCAAAAAAAAACAGTGCAAGTTTTGGCAATCAGGTGTCCACTTGGAGAGCAAGGGGATACAATGCAAATTTTGGTAATCAGGCGCCTACCTGGAGAGCAAGGGAACATAGTTAAAGTTTTGGCAATCAGGCGCCCACCTCAGGAACAAGGGAAAACAAGTCAAGTTTCGAGGGAAAAGCAGTGCAAGTGTTGGAAATCAGGCACCCACATGGAGAACAAGGAAAGCAGGTCAAATTTCGGGGAAAAGCAGTTCAAGTTTTGGCAATCAGGCGCCCACTTGGAGAGCAAGGGAATACAATTAAAGTTTTGGCAATCAAGTGCCCACGTGGAGAGCAAGGGAATACAATTAAAGTTTTGGCAATTAGGCACCCACCTGGAGAACAAGGAAAGCAATTCAAGTTTCAAAGGAAGATAGCACAGATTTTAAGGGAAAATAGGTCAAGTTTGAAGGAAAACCATTTCGAGGAAAACCATTTCATGTTTTGGAAATCAGGCGCCCATCTGGAGAGCAAGGGAATACAATTAAAGTTTTGGCAATCAAGTGCCCACCTGGAGAACAAGGAGAAGCAGTCCAAGTTTTGAAGGAAGACAGTTCAAGTGTTGGTAATCAAGCATCCACCTAGAAAACAAGGGAATTCATTTCGGAAATGCAATTCAAAGTCAACAACAAAAGGAAATTCTTCTCGAGAGTACAAGACAACAGAGCGGCAGAAATTGCAAGATCAAGTTTGAAGATATAGATAGGAATCTTGTAACTCATAGTTGAAGCTTAGTTAGTATTTTCATTTTATTTTTTTGATTTTGATGTAATAACAGGACCGCGAATCGGAACCTCAACAAAATGGCACCTCGACTGGCCATCCACCTCAGTATACTCAATCACTTCAGAACTACACGTGGCCTGATTCCTTTATAGCCAAGGATATATAAGCAGCTCAAATACCAGCGCTCGGTCACATTCTTCTTTCTTTTAGCTTTTGGTCTCTTTAAATAAGGGTTAGGTCAAAAAAAACTGTCTAGTTGTTCTTTGTGTGAAAATACCTGTATTTCCAGTCAAAGAGGGCCAGCTGTAGACATGTAATTTTTGACTTTCCCCAAGATTTTACACATTCTTGTATTTAAATATTTAGTTAGGTTTAATATAGTTATTTTAACTAGTTTTGACCATTTTACTTTATTTTATCACAAAATAAAAATTACAAAAATATTTCTTGTTTTAGTTGCTTTTAGTTTATATACTTTCATAAAACTAAAAAAATAATTTAAAATAGTACCTTATTTTTATTTTAATATGATTTTTGAAAATACCAAAAATAGGTTTGTTTTAATGGTTAGTCCTATTTTAATAGTTATTTTTATTTAAGTAGGATTAATTATTAAATGAGGTTGTGTTTTTAGTCTCGTTCGCGGAAAGAATAAAATTTAGGCTTAAATAACCCATTTTAAGCGTAATTTTCAAACCTAGGCCCATAATTCTCAAGCCAATAATTCCTAGGCCCATACCCCTTAACCTAAAAAACTGTACAAGTACCTAGACCCCTAGAACTAAGGCGATGAGATGAAAATAGAACAAAATATAGACCTAGAGACTTAGACTCTATCAAAAAATCTGTCGTTTTCCATTGAGATTGGACAAAAATTGAACTAGGCAAAAAAGAAGTTGCTGCTTCTTCTTCAAAACAAAAAAATGCAGACAGACTTTAGGAATCAGCCATGAATACACTTTAACAACAGTAGTTTTTGTTAAGAAAAAGCTTAAAAAAACCTCACGCCTCATTTCCTATCCGTTGAGCTCAGAGGAAAACAAGCTACACAACCAACGATCTTCACTCACCAGCTCTCATCCTTTCCACGATCGTCGCTGCAGAGGTGATGAACGGCGGCATCCAAGACTGTCACTCCTACGCTTAACCATTGTTCATGTCATTTCTTTCCCCTCTACTATCATTGTTTCGCCGGAGTCGCACCATTGACGACGAATAAACAGAAAACTGGCGATAGTCGTCAAAACTGCCGAATCTATTTCTGCCAAGATATATTGAAAATAACATGTTGATGTCGTCTGATGTCGCGGTTCGAGGTTACCTGTGCGAGGTTCGTCGTGGTCAAAGTTGAGTTTGTCAAATTTCAGTTCATTTGATTTTATTGCCGATTTTCCGTCGCTTAGCATTTTCAAGCTGTCAAACAACCATATGTCAGATTTGTTCAAGGTCTATTTCTCCCTTTCTTTTCCTGTTTTACCCTAGTTTAATGTTTCTTTTTTGTTGATTTTTTAGTTAAGATTTCATTGTTGTTTGTGATGCCTTAATAACATTGGTATATGTTTTGTTATGATGATATTTGTTTTGTGTGTTTCCTTCATGAATTTGTATTCGGTTGGTTTTCAAGGGTTAAAATGAGTTGTTTTTTTATTGAATTAAAAATTTATTTCTTGGGCTCGGGACCTCGGAATTCGATTACGGCCATATGCCCAAGTCCCATATTTTCCTACGGACCCTATGGAACCGTCAAATCACGGGTCCAGGTCCGTATTCCCAAAAAGTTGACCAAAGTCAAATTTATTCATTTTAATATCAAAACTTAGCATTTTTCATAAAATTTCTTATTTGAGCTTTCCGGCTATGCGCCCGAATTGCGCACGCAAATCGAGGCGACTCTAAATGAGGTTTTCAAGGCCTCAAAAGCACATAATTCATTAAAAATAGGTGATGACCCCTTTTGGGTCGTCACATTCTTTACCTCTAAAACAATCGTTCGTCCTCGAACGGACAGAAGAAAGAAGTAACTGAGTCAGGGAAAAGATGAGGATAACGACTCCGTATATCAGACTCGGACTCCCAGGTTGATGCCTCAGGAGGCTGACCTCTCCACTGAACACGAACAGAAGGGAAACTCTTGGATCTTAACCGACGAACCTGCCGGTATAGAATGGCCACCGGCTCCTTCTCATAAGACAAGTCCTTGTCCAACAGGACAATGCTGAAATCTAACACGTGAGCTAGATCATCGTGATACCTCCAAAGCATGGACACATGAAACACTAGATGTACGATTGATAAGCTCGGTGGCAAAGCAAGTCTATAAGCCACCTCTCCCACTCAATCAAGAATCTCAAACGGACCTATGACCCTAGGGCTAAGATTGTCCTTCTTCCCAAACCTCATTACACCCTTCATAGGCGACACTCGGAGCAATACCCGCTCACCAACCATAAAAGCCACATCTCGAACCTTGCGGTCTCCATAGCTCTTTTGCCTAGACTGAGCTGAACGAAGCCTATCCTGAATAATCTTGACCTTGTCCGAGGCCTCCTGAACCAGATCCGTACCTAACAACCGAGCCTCTCCCGGCTCGAACCATCCAACCGGAGACCGATATCGCCTACCATACAAAGCCTTATAAGGAGCTATCTGGATACTCGAATGGTAGCTATTTTTGTAAGAAAACTCTGCTAAAGGCAAAAATTGATCCCACGAACCTCTAAAGTCAATAACACAAGCTCAGAGCATATCCTCTAAGATCTAAATAGTTTGCTTGGACGGACCGTTTGTCTGGGGATGAAATGTTGTGCTAAGCTCAACCCATATGCCCAACTCTCGCTGAACTGCTCTCCAGAAGCATGAGGTAAACTGCGTACCCCAGTCCGAAATGATACACACGGGCACCCCATAAAGGCAAACAATCTCCCAAATATAGATCTTCGCAAACCTCTCAGAAGAATAGGAGACTGCCACAGGAATGAAATGCGCTGACTTGGTCAGCCTATCAACAATGAACCATATTGCATCGAACTTCTTCCGAGTCAGCGAAAGTCCAGTAACAAAGTCCATAGTGATCCACTCCCACTTCTACATGGGAAGCTCAATCTTCTGAAATAAACCACCAGGCCTCTGATGCTCGTACTTAACCTGCTAACAAATCAAATAACCAGCACATATGCTACAATATCCTTCTTCATTCTATTCCAACAAAAATGCTACCAAAAATCCTGATACATCTTCGCGGCGCCCGAATGAATAAGTACCAGGAGCTATGGGCCTCCTCTAAAAATCAACTCTCAAAGCCCATCCACATTAGGCACGCATACTCAGCCCTGCAATCTCAAAACTCCATCATTATCTAAGGTAACCTACCTGGCATCTCCACGCAGCACCGAGTCTTTAAGGACACATAAATGGGGATCATCATACTGCCAATCATGGATACACTCTAATAATGAAGAACGAGCGACCATGCAAACTAACACACTGCTGGGCTCAAAAACATCCAACCTCACAAACTGATTGGCTAAAGTCAGAACATCCAAAGCAAGCGGCCTCTCACCGACCGGAATATAAGCAAGACTGTCCATACTGGCTGACTTCCTACTCAATGCATCGGCCACCACATTGGCCTTTCCCGGGTGATATAAGATTGTGATATCATAATCCTTCAACAACTCCAACCACCTCTACTACCTCAAATTAAACTTCTTTTGCTTGAACAAGTACTGAAGACTCTTGTGATTCGTGAACACATCACATGTTATGCCATATAGATTATGCCTCTAAATCTTCATTGCGTGAACTATGGATGCCCACTCCAAGTCATGAACTGGATAGTTTTTCTCATGAATCTTCAATTGCCTCGAAGCATAGGCAATGAATTTGCTATGCTGCACAACACTGCTCCAAGCCCAACACGGGAAGCATCACAATAGATTGTATAAGGCCCTGAACCTGTGGGCAAAACCAACACCGGTGTGGTAGTCAGAGTTGCCTTAAGCCTCTCAAAACTCGCCTTACACTCATCCGACCATCTAACTGGACACCTTTCTGGCTCAATCTGGTCATCAGGGTTGCTATAGATGAAAACTCCTTCACGAACATTCGATAGTAGCCCACCAACCCCAAAAAACTCTGAATCTCTATAGTTGATGCTAGTCTAGGCTAGTTCTTGAATGACTCAATCTTCTTTGGGTCCACCTGAATACCCTCTACTGATACAACATGACCCAGAAATGCAACTGAACCCAATCAGAATTCACACTTCGAGAACTTAGCATATAACTGTATATCCCTTAGAGTCTGAAGAACTACTCTAAGGTGCTGCTCATGCTCCTCCTGTATGCGGGAATATATCAATATATCATCAATGAAGACCATCAAAATGAATCCAAATAAGGCTTGAACACTCGGTCATCAAGTCCATGACAGCTACTAGGGCATTTGTCAACCCGAATAACATAACCAAGAACTCATAATGCCCGTACCGAGTACGGAAAGCTGTCTTAGGGACATCAGATGCCCTAATCCTCAACTGATGGTAGCCAGATCGCAAGTCAATCTTGGAAAATACCCTGGCACCCTAAAGCTGGTCGAACAAATCATCAATTCTCGGAAGCGTATACTTATTCTTGATCGTTACCTTATTCAATTGTCGGTAATCAATACACATTCTCATTGACCGGTCCTTCTTCTTGACAAATAACACCAGCGAACCCCAAGGTGAAACACTAGGTCTAATGAAAACCTTCTCAAGCAAATGCTGCAACTGTTCCTTTAGCTTTTTCAACTCCAGCAGGGCTATACGATAGTGGCGGTATAGAAATGGGTTGTGTGCCCGGAACCAATTCAATGCAGAAATCAATATCCCTGTCGGGTGGCATAAATGGCAGGTCTGAAGGAAAAACATTAGGGAACTCACAAACAATAGGCACTGAATCAATAGAGGGAACCTCAGCACTATAATCCCGAACATAGGCTAAATAGGCCAAACACCCCTTCTCCATCATACACTGATCCTTCACATATGATATAATAATGCGGGTAGAATGACCAAGAGTCCATCTCCACTCTAAATGAGGCATACCCAGTAAGGCTAAGGTCATAGTCTTGATATGACAGTCCAAGATTGTGTGATAGCGTGATAACCAGTCCATCCCCAATATAATATCAAAATCAACTATGTCTAAAAGAAACAAATCTACACGAGTCTCTAGACCCCCAATCACCACAACACAAGAACGATGAACTCAATCGACCATGATATAATCACCCACCGGTGTAGACACATAAATAGGAATACCCATGGCATTACTAGGCATGACCAAGTACGGGGAAAAATAAGATGACACATACGAATACGTAGACCTCGGATCAAACAACACTGAAGCACCTCTATCACAAACCAGAATCATACCTGTAATAACCGCATTTGAAGCCTCTGCCTTGGGCCTTGCCTGAAGAGCTTAACATAGGGGTTAGGTCCCACCACTCTGATCCACCTCTCTGGGACGGCTTGTTGCTGGCTGGCCTCCACCTCTGGCGGTCTGAGCTCCACCTCTATGTCCTCTACCTCCACCTCTAGCACCTCTACCCTCGCCTCTAGCTGGCTGGGTGGCCTATGGAACATCTAGTGCCTAAATCATAGGATGGGAACCCTGCTGCTGTGACTGAGTACCCCTAAACTCAGACAAGCCCTCCTAATGTGACCATACTCACCACACTCATAACATCCACCCGAATATTGCGGCTGAGGAAACTGAGGCTGACCCTGGCGGCTTGAATGACCACCCTGGAAGCTCTAGAGCAGCGGTGCATTGATAGGAGCTGATGGTGCACTGTAGGGCTGTTGATCAGAATACTATCCAGAAAAACCACAGCCATCTGATGCACCGTGAGAAACCTGGAGCACTGACTGGAAGGGCATATGAGGATGACCCCTATCATACAAATCTCTACCTCCAAACAAGGCACCACTGAATTGGCCTGACTGACGGGGTCTCTTGTCTGCCCTATGACCACCCCCTATGACAATACCATATCAATCCTCCAGGCCACATTGACTGTCTCCTGAAAGGATATCTTGCTTCCATCCTCTCTAGCCATCTGGAGACGAATAGGCTGAATGAGTCCATCAATAAACCATCTCACTCTCTCCCTCTCAGTGGGAAGTATAATAAGAGCATGGCGCCAAATCAATAAACCTGGTCTCATACTGGGTGACTGTCATGGATCCCTACTGGAGACGCTCGAATTGCCTCCGATAGGCCTCTCGCTAAGTAATAGGGAGAAACTTCTCCAGAAATAGCTATGTGAACTGCCCCCAAGTTAAGGCTGGAGATCCTACTGGTCTAGCTAAACAATAATCCCTCCACCAAGTCTTGGCAGATCCAGACAACCAAAATATAGCGAAATCAACTCCATTGGTCTCAACAATACCTATGTTCCAAAGAACCTCGTGCCAGCTAACCAAATAATCCTGAGCATCCTCGGTAGATGCACTGCTGAAGGTAGTAGTGAAAAGCTTGGTGAGCCTATCCAATCTCCATAAAGCATCGGCAGACATAGCTGCTCCATCACTGGCCTGGGCTACCACACCCAGCTGAGCTGGTCCAACTGGCTGAACTGCTAGAGTCTAAATCGAGGGAGCTACCTGCTCTGGAGTACGAGTAGAAGGAGTCTGGGCTCCTCCTCCAGACTAAGAAGTGGCTGGTGCTACAGGGAGCAAGCATGCACGGGTGACACTCTCCATAAGACCCACCAATCAGACCAGAGCATCCTGGAGAATTGAGGTAGCAATAAACCACTCTGGGACCTGAGATGGGTCTACCAAAATTGCCGGGGATATGGCCGGAACCTCCTCATCAAAGTCAACCTGAGGCTCCGCCACTG
Source organism: Nicotiana glauca (assembly GCA_026770625.1). Classification (NCBI taxonomy): domain Eukaryota; kingdom Viridiplantae; phylum Streptophyta; class Magnoliopsida; order Solanales; family Solanaceae; genus Nicotiana; species Nicotiana glauca. The sequence continues at coordinate 12,488 of MU788139.1, forward strand.
GTGCTGCTGCTCGGGGTTAAGCTCTGCCCCTACCTCGGCCTCTAGCACGGCCTCGGCCTCGCCCTATGCCCCTAGTGGGAGCTGCTTGGGGCTCAGACTGCTGATCGGTAGATGAGGAAGCGCGTGTTCCTGCCAACTGCGAAAGAACAAAGTATAAATTCAATTAGCATTGAGAAACTGAACCACACGACAAAGAAGAACAAATGTAAAAAATTTCCTAACTCTGTAGCCTCTGGGGGATAAATACAGACGTCTCCATACCGATCCCTCAGACTTTACTAAGCTTGTCCATGAGTTGTGAGACCTGTGTAACCTAGAACTCTAATACCAACTTGTCACGAGTAGGATTTTCCACCCTCGAGGGTCGTGATAGCGCCTACTCATGGAAGCTAGGCAAGCCAAAAACCTTTGAAAAAATTTACCTATCTCGTTTTATACATGATTAAACAAGTATTGAGCAGTTAAAAGGGGAGGGGGTTCATGCCTCGGGGAAACAGTTCAACTTAATAGAAACTGAATAAATATGAAAGAACAACACAATGTCTAAAACAATATAATAACACCACTGTTGCGGCGCGCAACCCGATCCGTACGTATAAATGTAACTGTTATGGCGTGCAACCCAATCCAATAAATACAATATATATCTGTTGCAGCGTGCAACCCGATCCAAATTAATATCTATTGTGGAGCGCAACCCAATCCAGTATAATATGTGTTGCGGCGTGCAACCCAATCCAATATAATATATGTTGTGGCGTGCAACCCATTCTTTATATGTATAAATTAATAAAAATATTGCAGCGCGCAACCCGTTCCAATTATATAACTTACAGTAATCATAAAATACTCTATCCCGGCAAGGGAACTCAATAGTACAAGCATATTCATCCCGGTATGGGAGAACCATCTATAACCAATCTCAATTCAACTTTTATTATTTCTATTATCACCATTTCTAACTCAGAATTAACTTCCACAAAAATACGCTAAGCCTTTGCTCAATATCACAGGTCTACTCACTATTTCAACCATAATATTATTCAAGAATACAACAAATGTCAATTTAAGACTCACGGTGATGCTCGACACCGACGTATAGATACTTGTCACCATGCCTATACATCATACTCCACAAGAAATACATAGCAAATATGACTCAACTCCTAATCCCTCAAGCTAAGGCTAAACCAAACACTTACCTCAAACTTCCACGGCCAATTCAATCCTCAATTACCACTTTCCCTCTCAAATTTGGCTCCAAATAAATTGTATCTATAAAATAATATCTTCAATACATCAATAAATTCTAAACAATACGAACCCAATGCGTAATTATCGTTTTTCCATCATTCTTCCCAAAAACTCAAAATTCGACCCCGGGCCCGCTCGGTCAAAACCCGAGGTTCAGACCAAAATCAAATCCCCCATTTACCCACGAGCCCAAATATATAGTTTATTTTCAAATTCGATCCCAAAACGAGGTCTAAATCAAAAAAAATAAAAAGCCCTAACTCTACCCAAATACCCAATTTTCTACCTTAAATCACATGTTTTATGCCTAGGATTTCAATAGATATTGAAGAAAATGGAATAAAATAAGTTAAGAATTATTAACCAAAGAGTTTTTGATGAAGAATCGGTTCAATGGTCGCCTAAGAGCTTGGAGAAGAAAGGTTTTGTGAAAATTTTAATGAATCCCGTAATGACACTGTTCTGGAATTTTAAAATTCAACTAGGCGAAATTACTCATCGCGTTCGCGATAGGCTGGTCGCTTTCGCCATGAGTAACACTTAACAATCTATTGCGATCACAAGAAGGGGAACAGGAACGCGAACGCAAACGCGAAGAGTAAAAATGGTGTGGCCCGAAAATTATTCTATGGGAACGCGTGAGCCAACATGCGAACGCGAAGAGGAAATCCTGCAAAGCTACGCGAACGCGAGTCGATGCACGCGAACGCGATGAAGAAAAGGAGACTCATCCCTCAGCGTCAAATAACACTACACGAACACGAGGGCTAGGATACGAACGTGGGAGATGTGACGCAAACGCGAGGAAGGAATGGGGTCTGCAATAGGTGAAGCAAAATCTGCAATTTTTTTCTAAGTCAAAAACTACTCTGAAACACACTCCAAAACACTCTCGAGCCCGCGGGATTCCTAACCAAACACATGTACCCACTCAATAACATCATACGAACTTAACCGTGTGATTAAATAGTCTAAATAACATCGTTATGAACAATTTAAACCTCAAATTCAAAGAATTTTTCCAAAACTTCATCAAGTTCTAAATTTAGAACTTCAAGTCCGACTTCACAAAAAAGACTTAAACTATTTATAAGACCTGTACCGGACGCCGGAACCAAAATATGGGCCCGATACCATCGCCTTCTAATCAAGTTTCATTTCAAATTTTCTTAAACATTTCAGAAAAATAATTTCTTTTAAAAATTCATATCTCGGGCTCGGGACCTCGGAATTCGATTTCGGGCATACGCCCAAGTCCCATATTTTCCTACGGACCCTTTGGAACCACCAAATCATGGGTCCGGGTCCTTTTTCCAAAAAGTTGACCAAAGTCAAATTTATTTATTTTAATAACAAAACTTATCATTTTCACAGAATTTCATATTTGAATTTTCCGGCTACGCGCCCCGACTGTGCACGCAAATCGAGGCAACTCCAAATGAGGTTTTTAAGGCCTAGGAAGCGCATAATTCATTTAAAACAGGTGATGACCCCTTTTGGGTCGTCACGGTTCTTAAATAAGTAATTAGATAATTTGTTTAAGCCAAGTATGATCAAAGCGACCGTGCTAGAACCACGAAACACGGGAGTGCCTAATACCTTCTCCCGAGTTAACAGATTTACTTACCCAGATTTCTATGTTTCGCAGATATTAATACATAGTCAAACTTTCTCGATTCGGGATTTTAAATCGGTTATTTGGGACACCATAAATTACCCAAGTGACGACTCTAAATCTTAAATAAGAATCCCGTTTCGATTGTCACTTAAATTGAAAAAACTCCCTTATACCCTATTCGGGGTAGGAAAAAGGAGGTGTGACAAATATGATGGAATTATCTCGTGAATTATGCTTTTTTCTCACAATAGTCATGCAACAAAATAAATTGACCACCTTTATCGGGTCTAACTCTTTTGATTTTCTTATCCAATTGATTTTCTATTTCAGATTTATAAATTAAAAACTTATCAAAAGCTTCATCTTTACTTCTCAACAAATAAGTTGTTGTATATCTAGAGCACTCATGAAAACCACACACGTGCATGACCTATTTGCACAAAACTGCGATAACAGCAGAAGTTATGGGGGTGTAATATGATGAATAAGATCCCTAGCTTACAATAAGAATTTGTGGTTCGTAGAAGTTATCGACTTCATTAATTATTCTATAAGTTAAATCTTATTTTATCTATCGCTGGTTCATAATTTATAAGACACCAGTGAATTTCATTATACCCGAAACCCAGCAAATTATACTCTCTTTCTTTCTTTATTTATAATTTTTATTTTATATTCCTTTTGAGATATGTTGGGGATTGTTGTACAACTAGTAATATCTCAAAAGGTAATGTCCATCTTTGTTTGAAAAATCTTTATATGCATAATTTTATTTATTATTGTATGAGCAAAATATCCTTAAGGAGTGTCCTTATGTCTCAAGTTAAATCTTATTCTCCATAATCAATTTTTCAACAATCTTAAGTATAATTCCACATTTTTTTTATTATGGAGAATCAAATTTGATGTTGTCCAAGTTATTGTTCTAATTTTGAAATTAGGACCTACACTTCAAGTTTGCACAATGGTCATATGGAGAATACTACTTATGGAATTCTGAGAACTTTAAAGATATACAGTAATATTTTCCACTTGATATGTTTTTGCATAACATTATATCTAAGCGTCAGATATGCATAATTGAATTAATATATACCTCTTCAATATTTATTCTTTCATGCTTATTATCGTGAGAATATAATAGGCAGATAAACTTTGACATCGGGATAACACATATAATGTCCTTTAATTTTGGATGTGTTTACAGTTGTACATTATTTGCTAATGTGTATTTGTATTTGTAATTTTGTATGTGCATTTTGCATAGTGAAAGATACTGCACTGATTTTGTAGTTCTCTTGATCTAGAGTGTTTTAAATATTCTCTTTTAGCATTTTGAAATGTCAATATGATATTAGTTATTTCGATAGTTGTGGAATTTTCTAACACATCAAAAGGACAATTTGTTTATGTTGCTTGAGATCACAAGACCTTTCGTCATGAATTTAATATCTACGGACATACATATTTTCTGATTTGGAATTAAAATATTTTGGGTGAAGCTATATTATTAGCTTGTTACTTATAAAATAGAACTTCTTATAAATTGTGAAAAGATTATCTCCTTAATGGTCTGAAATTTTCGAAAGTGTGGGTGTCGAGAATGTATTCCCACGGTTATATAGCCTGATCATAATGGGAATAACTTGTCATGACCCTAAACCCAGACTCGGTCGTGATAGCGCCTCTCGTGAAGACAAGGACAGCTAACACATATCCAATTCGAAGTTAAACAACCAAAAAATAATAAAACATGATTTAATAATGCTTAACAGCAGATAATATCATAACAATGCGAAAGTACAACCCAAACACAACCCGATATCGGGGTGTCACTAGTCATGAGCATCTATTGGAGTAGAAATACAACTACAAGGTCTGACATACACAAAATAGGACTGATGAATAAAAATGAGAAAAAAGCAGTGCTACGAACGCTGATAGCTACCTCGCTAAACTCCAATAACCCTGCCTCCAATCAGCGAAAAATCCGCTACCGGGTGTATAAATACCTGCATCTACATATAAGGTGAAGGGAGTAAAGTGAGTAGTCTAACTCAGTGAGTAATAAAGGTAAATAACAACTGAGTAGTAAGAAATCACGTAAAGAAAACCATCATGCTGTATAGAAGCAGCGTAAAACCCTTTGAGAAAAACAGTGAAGCAGTGAAATCTTTAGAAAATATCTTAGCTCAATTTAAACTTCTTTTGAAAATGAATTTTTCAATAGTTACGCAATGATTGCAAAACAGTTAGTGCTGATAAGCACAGAAAATCCGCCCGTCGTACACAAATACCACAGTATAACAAGTAGAATGACAAGTAAATATGAAATATGAACACATAAAGGTTTGCCACTCGGGAAATATCTTAGAACAGTACCAGTTCCCCTCGGCCTCACTCTCAAAACACTCTTAGCTCCTCGGGCTCTCTCTCTCAGATCACTCTCAGAATAGTATCTTATAGTAACCGATACGGCATACATCCCGATCCATATATTGTTGCGGCATGCAGCCCGATCCATATATCGCTGTGGCGTGCAGATCGATCAATATATCGTCGACAGTGCTCACTAGGGGTGTGCGGACTCCGGGATGGGGCCCTTACGGCCCAAGCGCAATATCAAGCCACCTCGTGGCATCATCGCTCGGCACTCGGCACTCGACCTTACATCACTCAAGCCACCTCGTGGCATATAAATGTATCTTAGACCCTCGGCCTCATATCACTCAGCATATCCTCACATATGGCCCTCTGCCTCACTCAGTCCGAAAGTCATCACAAGCCCCTCGGGCATTAGTAAAACAGTAGTTCTCAGCCCAAAACATCATTTAGAAATATCATTTAAGTTTTAAATCTAAATAAAAGTGGATGAGTTTGTAAAACAGTAGATATCAACAAGACTGAGTTCAAATAGTAAGTCAAAATAGTGAGGGAACAGTGATAAAAATTCCTGAAGGGTTCAAATAGTTGGCACGAAGCCCAAATATGGCAATCAGCCCAAATCATGATAATAACAAATAAGTTTTAGTCAAATACACGGTAAAATCATCAATCGGGACGAACCAAGTCACAATCCCCAATGGTGCTCTACCCCACGCTCATTGTCCGACGTGCAAGTCACCTCAACATAGCACTACGATGTGTGATCCGGGATTTCTAACCCTCACGATAATATTTACAATCATTACTCACCTCAATCCGAGCAAAATCCTACTCCACAATGCCTTTGTCTCTCAAATCGACCTCCGAATGCCTCAAATCAAGCCACAATGATTCGATTTTGTTAATAAAAATTATAGGAATTAATTCCATATTAAATTCTACATTTACCATCAAAAATCTAAAATCGCATTCAAAATTTTCCCGTGGGGCCCATGTATCGGAACCCAACAAAAGTTACGAAATATGAAATCCCATCTAACCACGAATCCAACCATATAAATTTCACCAAAATCCGACAATAATTCGGCCTCCAAATTTTGAATTTTTTTTTTTGAAAAGTTTACAAAATTTCTCCAATTTCTTGCATTTGATTCAATAATACTTGATGAAACTAACCATGTAATCATTAAATGTAATCACTTTTGGATATAGAACATTTACCCCAATGTTTTCCTTGAAAATCTCTCAAAAAATCGCCTCACCCGAGCTCCCTTGGTCCAAAAATGTTAAAAATAGACGAACCTCGAAATAAAGCTTCTGCCCAGGTATATACTCTTCACGATCATGGAAAATGCTTTGCGATCGCGAAGAACAACTTTTCTCAGCCCCTTATTTGCCCTTCGCGATCGCGGACAATGCTTCGCGATCGCGAAGAACAAGTTCCATCTTCCGGACAGCCTCCAGTATAATAGTCATAACTTTTTACATACCACTTCAAATGATAAATGGTTTAATGTTCCGAAAATTAGACACCAAGGGATACAATTTGATAGGTTTTTTATTTCCTGAGTCATTATATATTGTGAGATATAAGCTTACAAAAAATCAGCCATGTGCAGCGGAGATTTCCCAACTCTCCCAGGATAGCCTGTAGTATAACTACCATAACTTTTTTTACACAAATCTAAATGATAATTAATTTATATTTCTGAAAACTAGATATAAAGGAATACGACTTTTATTTTTGGATTATTTCTAAATTTTATATAGATTGTGAGATATAAGCTTCCAAAGTAGGATTAGTGCAGCAGACTATTTACTCTATGCAATCGGGATGGTTCATCCGCGATCGCGAAGCACTAATATCTTTCTCGCATTTTACTCACCGCGATCTCATCCAATTCCCCACGATCACGTAGAACACTGTTGTAGCCAAAAACCAGCAACTAAAAATAGCTTAGAAATGGTCCGAAACCATCCCAAAACTCACTCGAGGCCCACGGAACCTCAACCAACCATGCCAACATATCCTATAACATCATTCAAACTTGTTCCAACCTTCGGAACGCCCAAAACAACATCAAAACACCAAATTCACATTGGATTCAAGTCTAAAAATTTCAAGTACTTCCAAATTCTGCTTTCGATAAAAACCCAACCAAACCACATCCGAATAACCTGAAATTTTGCAAACATGTCACAAATGATACAACAAAGCTAATACAACTTCCGGAATTCCATTCCGACCCCAATATCAAAATCTCACCTATCAACCGAAAATAGCGAAAATTTTAATTTCACCAATTCAGGCCTAAATCTACTCCGGACCTCCAAAAATTATTCTGATCACGCTCCTAAGTCTCAAATCACCTAACAAAGCTAACCCAATCATAAAAATTCTAATCCAGGATCATATACTAACAAGTCAAAACTTGGTCAACCTTTCAAATTTTAAGCTTCAAACTGAGAACTGTTCTTCCAAATTTATTTCGATTACCCTGAAAACCAAAATCGACGATTTACATAAGACATAATACATCACACGGGGCTAGTCATGCCCGAGAACTGGCGAGAAAAATGCAAAAGCTCAAAACGACCGGTCGGGTCATTACAGGTATATACCTAGTCCAGTGTATGACGTGCCCAAGATTGCACTTCCACATATTCAGTTGTTTCTTTTCTACTTCTAGTTGTTATTCTAATGCTTGTAATTGAAAAGTTTAGAGACAATATTTTTGGTAGTTGTTTTTCTGGTTACAAAAGATCTAGGGTTGTAACTTCTGCCTAGGTGGTTACATAATGGATTAAGAGCTTTATGGAATGTTTGATTGATCGGGATACAATATAGAAATCACACGCGATTACTCACCCTGTATCTCTCGATAGTTTGAGTGATTTTGCCCAATTTGACTTTCTCAAGTCCAAATGGGTATTTCACGAAACAAGTGATAGATGCTCAAGTCGGGTCTTACTATCTCTAGATTCAACCATTTAATTGGGGCTATCAATTTCTTAAATTTACCAAAATTTCTTGTTATCCAAGTTTTCCTAGAGTTAAACTCTCTTTCTCAAGTAGAGACTAAATCAATTAGGCATGAATCAATGTTTGCAACCATCAATTCTCAAATTCAAGTAAGAACTAGGATAAATATCATATATCCAATCATAAATAAGCCCTAAATCAATCATCCATTAAGTACACATACTAGGGTTGGATCATAACCCTAGCTACGGGTTTAGCCACTCATGAAAAATACATAATTTAAAAAAGAAACTAAGATAAAATCCATAATAGATGATTAAGGGAAGAAAATCTAATGTTAAAATGTTAAACTATTATAAAATTATCCAATACAGTAAAGAAAAATGGCTATGTGCTCTCAGGTGCACACAACTTAACCTAAAAATGACAAAAAGATCTATTTATAGACGTCTAAAATTGTCGGACAAAATTACCGCATTGGAGGTTGTGCGGTCACACAATTCTGTGTGCGCTCCGCACTTTGAAACTTGGTTTGACAGGTTGGACTTCTGCGGTTGCACAATTTTGGGTTGCGTCCTTACTTCTTCAACTTCTACATACCGTACATTTTTTAGTGTTGCTGCACTCTTGATTCTGCAGCCGCACGATAATTGTGACGACCCGACCTGTCGTCTCATGATTCACTGCTCTGTTTTTCCCATTTTTTATTTTTTTATGCTTCATTATCAGTGTCTTGTGTGAACGAGTTAGTTTGGATTGACTTTAGAAGGAAATGAGACACTTAGTCTCTTTAAGGAAAGCTTAGTTTCGAAAAGTCAACCGGATATTGACTTATGTGTTAGAAGGCTCAGATGTAATTTCTAATGGTTCGGTTAGCTTTGGGGGATGATTTGTGACTTAGAAGTGTGATCGGAAGAAATTTTGGAGGTCTGGTGTAGAATTAGGCTTGAATTGGCGAAGTTAGTATTTTGGCGAATTCCGGTTGATAGGTGAGATTTTGATCCAAGGGTTGGAATGAAATTCTGAGAGTTGCTGCAGCTTCATTAAGTGATTTGGGATGTGTGTGTAAAATTTCAGGTCATTCGGAGGTGATTTGGTTAGGTTTTTGATCGAATGCGTATTTTGGAAGTTTTTGAAGAACTTAGGCTTGAATTCGATGAGAATTGATGGTTTAAGTGTTGTTTGAGGTGTTTTAATGATTGGAACAAGTTTGAATGATATTATGGGAGGTGTTGGTGCTTTTGGTTGAGTCCCGGGGACCTCGGGTGAGACTCGGATGGTCAATCGGATCATTTTTGGCTTTAAGGAGTTGCAGATTTTTCATTTCAGGTCTTGCAGAGATTTATCTCTTCGCATTCGCGAAGAAGGATTTGGAAGGTAGGAATTAAAGCCTTCGTGTTCGCGTTAGAGGCTCGCATTCGCGGAAGGCAAAGGGGGTTGAGCTTCGCGTTCGTGTCAACCAGTTCGCGTTCACGTAGGAGGGGCCTGGGCCCCGTTGGCATTGTTCTTCACATTCGCTGCATCAGAATCGCGTTCGCATAGTTGTAACAGCTAAAGCATTGCGTTCGCGGGTAAGGCACCACGTTCGCGAAGGGTAATTTGGTCAGAGGAAAGTTTTGTTCATCGCGAACGCGAGAGAGCTCTCACGTTTGCATAGGGTAAAATGTCAGCTGGATAGAATGGTTTTAATAACATTTCCTCCGCGAGCTAAGTCATATTTTCCTCCATTGTTGATCGTTTTAAGAGCTTTTGGGAGAAATTGAAGAGGGTTTCGATGGGGATATATTGGAAGTGAGTCCTATGAACTAAAAACGTGATTATTATGTGAAATTAACCTTGAAATTCATGGAAACTTGGCTAAAATGGGAAGAACTAGGGCTTGAGTTTTTGAAATTTTAAATTGAGATTTGAAAGGCCATTTGAGCTCGGATTTGAGAGTTCTTGATATGTATAGACTCGTGGCGAGATAAGAAGCCCATTTATATAAAAATTTCTAAGATTCGAAAAGTGGGCCCGGGGCTCGGGTTTTTTTAATTTCGAGATTTTGGTATTTTTTTATTGTTTTCGATTGAGTATTGTTTTCTTAGCATATTGTGATGTATTCGTTGTGGTTTTGATCATATTTGACATGCGAGGAGGTCAATTTGAGAGGCAAAGGCATAGCGAGCTATAGTTCATCTTGCTTGAAGTGAGTAACGATTATAAATAATGTCCTGAGGGTTTAAAACCCCGGAATTTGCACAACGTAGTGCTATGTTGAGGTGAGACACACGCTATATAATGAGCGTGGGGTCCATTACCACTGGGGATTGGGACTTGGTCCATCCCAATTGATGATTTTACTATATTTTTGATTGAGATTTAATTATTATCATTATGATTTAGGCTAGTTGCCATGTTTGGGGCCTTGTGGCGACCTGTAGGACCCTTAGGGGCATTGTTACTGATTGACCTTACTTTACTTGTTAAAAATCATACCCTCAGTCATGTTTCTAATTGATTAATATAATATGAACTGGCTTTCGAAATTGCTAATCCGAAATAAAGGTAATATGTGGGTTTAGATCCCTATCCTATATTAGTATGCCCGAGAGGCTATGTTATATTGAATGAGAGGGGTTGAGAACCCAATAGTGAGGATGTTTTATATATTATGGATCGGCTTGCACGCCACAGCAATATATTTATATGGATCGGGCTACATGCCGCAACAAGTGTATACTTATATATCGATCGAGCTGCGCGCCGCAGCAATATCGTGTTTGGGTTGTAGGAGCCCCTCCAGAGTCTGTACACCCCTAGTGAGCGCAGTCGACTATTATTATGGATCGGGCTGTGCGCCACAGCGATATACGGATCGGGCTACATGCCGCGGTGATATAATTATGAATTCAGTTATTGTGAAGAGTATATGAGATGAGTATTGGTTTTAAGGAATTTTCCTGACTTTTTCTCATTATTTGTTGTTTAAATGTTCTTACTGATTGGATATAGAACTGCTTATTACTTTTACGTGATTTCATACTATCAGTCATTATTTATTTTTATTACTCATTGGGTCGGAGTACTCACATTACTCCCTGCACCGTGTGTGCAGATCTAGGTGTTCGTAAGGCGTAGTTTGAGCTATTCTACAGTTCATATTTCACCAGAGTTATCGAGGTAGTTGCACGGCATCCGCAGACCCGATTTCTCCCTCTATTTTTCTTTACTTTTCTGCATTTTTAGACTGTTCTTGTATCAGACTATTGAAATCATGTACCAGAGGCTTTTGACTCATGACACTGGATCTGTGGGCTTTTGTAGAGATTATTATTATGGTTTCCGCACATTTCGTCTTTATTTCAGACTTCTATTCACATCAGTTTGGTAATTAAATCCTATTAATCGGCATTGAATTTTTAATAAAAAGGGATTGAGTGTTGAATTGGTCGGGCTTGCCTAGCATGGTGTTGGGCGCCATCACGATCGGGGTTGGGGTCGTGACAATAATGGTGCGGTCTACTCTTCTTGATCTTTGGATTTGGCATGGGGAACTTCTGCGGACCGCATATTTCTGAATGCGGCAGTGCTCTTGATTCTGCGGTTGCACAATAATAGTGTTGTGCGTACTTCTTCATGACCCTAAAATCCCATCTCTCTGAACCTCATCTTCTGCAATCGCACAATAATTATGCATTCCGTACTTTGCAAAGAAATTTTGTCAGAGGCTTTCTTCATATTTTACGGCCGCACTCAATATTGTGCGGTCCGCATTTTCCCTTTTAGCCTTAGTTTGGTCCTTGTCCAAAATTACTCCTTCTTGACTTGATTTTTATCTCTTTGGCTCATATTCCAACACTCCTGCAAGAAAACACATTTTATTAGTTTTCGGGAATACCTTTAAGCAATTTTGAGATAAAACAAAAGCAAAAGAGAGAAAATAAGTAGTCAAAATCCCTACTTATTAGACGTCCACAACCGGTACGAATCAAAAATGAGGATCGAAGATGATCAGGTTGGTTTTCCATTATCGACCAAAGAACGGGAGAAGAACATAGAAAAGATAAAGAATAATTACGACACAGACAGACGAACTTCAAGGGGTTGGTTTTTGTCCTACGAGCGGACTAAAAGCCGTAGCAGAAGCTTCCGGACAACAGATAAGTTCATCGTTGATAGAAGGAGTGATCACGGTCGGAACAATAGATCACTGCAGGAACGCCAGGGTCACGGAATCTTTTGTATCCCAGGTTATCGGAATACAACTTCAATATCAGTATACTTGAATTGGTATCAACCATGAGAAACATCAAAGAGGAACGGTTCCCCGTGACCAATGAGATCTGATCCCGGACAGAGGGATCCCAACTTATGATCTGAATACCATGGGACAAATGGCCATCGGACAGGGGACTGCCAAACTAAAAAAGACACGTTACAATAGAAATCGTCTGCGTTTATAACAGAAACCATCCTCCGTTAGCATTATCTTTTTTTAATAATTTTTCTAGGTGTCTTGCCATTTTAAATTGTATATATTACAAGATTGAATCGCAACCATAGAAAATGTGGGTAGACACATGGCAAGAATCATCACTGCTATTGAATATAACCGGACATAATTTTACTGGGGGGATCCTTTCCCATTTATTGGGTATGCTGAAAGTAGTGCAACATATAGATTTTTATTAGTCAAAAGTGATGTGCTTGAACATAATATTATTGTAGAAACAAAAAATGCTGAATTTTTTGAAAATATTTTTTCTTTAAAATTTGAGAATATTTTTGATGCTCCTATAATTTCAAGTGATAATATTTCATATGTTTCAATTATTCAAAATAATTTTGAAAATGAGGACTTAAGGAGAAGCAAAAGACCAAGGAAAGAAAAAAAAAAATTGGTAATGACTTTTATACTTATCTTGTTATAATGATCATTTGATATATTCTGAAGTAATTTTTTCATCTGATGCTTCATTTTGGAAAGAAGCTATTGATGTAGAAATAAATTGAATTTATAAAATAAAACTTAGATTTTAGTTGATTTACACCCGGGAGCTAAATCCATTGGCTGTAAATAGATTTTTAAGAAGAAACTCAATCCGGACGTTCCATCGATAAACAATTAAGTGTGGCGGGGTATTATGTAATAGATAAGACACTAAACTTACAAAAGAATTCTTGGTTCATAGAAGTTTTGAACTTCATCAATTGTTCTGTAAGTTTAATCTTATTTTATCTAGGTCTGGTTCATAGTTCAAAAAATACAAGATTCGGCTCATTATGCTCATTTGTGAAAACCCACTAATTTTTTTTATTTTATTATGATATTCTTTTTGAATTATGTGGTGGATTGTTAATTTTTTTTAATATCTCAAAAAAATATTCACATTAATGTCTAGGCTCATTCTTTTAATGGTCTTTATTAGACCAATCAATTTGAATATATTTTAATGTGCGTAACTGTAAGTTAGAATAACTATGAATAAAATATTTTATTAACATTGAATGGATATCAAAATCAAATATTTTCTGTAATTTGAATTTGACCAAAGTTGGTCTTGTATGACCGTTTCCTTAACGTTGATTTTCACAACATTTTCTTAACTTTGATAATAATGTTTCTATGGTCTTAGATGATTATAACGTTTGATGGCCTGAAATGAATTTGGCCTTTTGGCATTGAATCCTTAATGGATTTTAACTTTTGTTTCTGTTCATTTGGGATTAATGTGAAAAAAGTTAAAACTTTTCTTTTCTTTTTTTGTGTGTTTGTTTTTTTTTTATTTTTTAATTTTGTTGTTTCTACTCCTAGTTATACTGAAAGAACTTGTTGAATTCTGGGGGATACGCCTAATAATATTCATCACGATGTGGACAAAATATTCTTAAAGACAGTGTTCTTGACACGCTTGACGCCTCAAGCTAAATCTTATTCTCCGAAATCTAATATTTTTACAACATAATGAAAATAAGAAGTCTGCTTTTATCCTTCAATCTCACTTATGAGTCCGAAACTGAAATGCTAATAAATTGGACTTAAAATGCTTTTTTAATGTTAAAAAAAACAGTTACCTTTATACCTATTTCGCAGTAATTTAATGAGATTTAGTTTAACGGAATTTTTTTCGTTAACGTAATTCGCAGTAAATTACTGCGAATTCAAATGTAATTCGCAGTAATTTAAGGCGAATTACCTGGCCATTTTTAAAGTGTATTTCGCATTAAATTACAGCGAATTAACCTAATTCGCAGTAATTTACTGCGAAATACATCTTTAAAAAATCTGGTCGTCTCTTAACAGAGACATCCCACCATTTTCAACTAAAAAAACTCTCCCCCCCC
>MU788139.1:37815-65693 GCA_026770625.1 Nicotiana glauca
TCAAAATGAAATACTAGGGGTTTCCTTAATAGTTGGGTACGTTAGACGAACTCGCACCGGGATTACCACCGCCTCGCATACTAGCTGAAGGACATTTACGACGGTCGTGTCCTGTTTGCGAGCATATGCCACATTTACGCGCATAAACAGTGTCACCAACATCCATTTGGTTTCGTATGCGCATTCTCTTTTTCACTTGCAGCTTGCACAGATAGTCCTTGTTACATACCATCTTGAAAAGTTCCGACGGCCAATAATGCTCAGCACCTAATGGCTGCAACTTTTCGCTATATGTGTCTACATATGCAGCAATACTGTATTGCCTATCAATATAGTTTGTTGCCCCATATCCAACTTGCTGAAAGCACTTCAATGCATGTGCACACGGCATGTGGTAGATGGTCCATTTTCCACACGAACACAACCTCCTATTTTCATTCACCGTATGTAGATTATTCCCACGGTGTCCGCTGATAGCTGTCTTAACTTCAAAAACACCCCGTTCATGATCGTACTGAAGAAATGAATGCCACTGTGCTCACCTCCTGGACCTTTCAAATCTTCTCATGGGTATTGGCATAAATTCAACACTCCGGTCCATCAATGCTGAGGCAGCTGCATGCCTTTCGACAAGCCTCTCTGTGCTCTGTTTGAATATCATGCGGACCATGGCAGTGACAGGCAGTCCACGGGCAAATTTCAGCAAGCCGTTGAATGATCCGACACGTTTGTAGTCAAGGCTCCCCATCGTCTGCCGCCATCAGCATGCAATGTCCACATGTGAAGCTCATGCCCCATCAACCAAGTATAGGCTCTTGGTTCTATCTGCCGAATCGCTTCCATGCGCCTAGTGAATTTGCATTGCTGGTGCTCAGTTGCAGCCATCCACATTAAGTCATGCAATGTCTTGTCAGAAAATTTCTTCTGAAAATTGGCCTTCAAGTGCCGCACACAGTAACGGTGGTATACATATGGTTCCTGCCATGTAGGCAAGTAACGCACATAACTTAAAATACCACCATGCCGATCAGATATTAGACAAATACCTGAACGCTGTTTGACGTGCTGCTTCAAGTGGTTCAAAAAAAGCATCCACGTCTCTTCGCTTTCGTTGGCACATATGGCAAAGTCTAATGGAAATATTTGCCCATTGGTATCTACAGCAACTGCAATCAAAAGCTTAATATCATACTTTCCATAGACATGAGTACCGTCTATGGAAATAACAGGACGACAATGCACAAAACCATCAATTGCCGGTTTAAATGACCAGAACACATAGTTGAAAATATATTCCGGTCTGTCCGGACTTCGCTCACGCCTCCATTCAACAATAGTCCCGGGGTTAAAGTGTTGCAAATGCAGCCATGTACCTGGGCAAATTTAAAAAAGACTTATCCCAGTCGCTATAAATAAGTTCAAAGGCACGTTTGCGACCAAGATATGCTTCTTTTGGTTATAGTACAACCATACTCCTGGTGGACGGCTGTAATACACTCTTTAATCTTGAACCTAATGGACACTTCCAAAAATGGAACCAAGACAAGAGAAATTAAGTCGACATCCAAGTTGAAGTGATTCTCATTGAATGCATCCATTTCACATCTATGCTCGCTAATAAATTTACCCACTTTCCACAAACCTGATTTTTTCTTTGTGGCACGCAGCATCCAGTGACAACCCATAAATCACCTACGGCATACAACCTTCCATTTATCCGTAGTTGACTCATGTACCGTCATCTCACGGCACTCTTTTATGCTGTAGATTTTTACAGCCCTAATTAGGCAAACTTTATCGGGGAAATACATGCCCTTAGTTAGAACAGATGGCCTGGACTCATCCCACATTTGTGATCGAAATTCATCATCATCTCTTGTGAGGGCATCCACGTTCGGCATGCTTGGCAAATTATCAAGGTAGGGGATATTCCGCTCATGAAATGGCACGTGGGACTCGTACACTCTAGGTCGCACGGGAGGTGGAGGAACATGCTCCCTCGCCGGTTCAGGTTCAACATTCACTTCCTCCTCCTCATCACCAACCTCAAAAGGGAAGGGTGTGTCATCCCCAGACTCATCCGCATTATTGTCGTAGTCACTATCATCTTCCTAACTCTGCGCATCTGCCAAATCACGAGTAAATACGTCGTCTATGGGAAGCTGTGTGAGGTCAGGAGCTTCAAGAAGCTGGTTTTCACTGCACAAAAAGAACAAAAAGATAAGTTATCTAATACTCCAGAAAAATACATTAGATATAACTATATCACTTTACTTACAAGTCGTATTGTCTTGACAATTCTTGTTGGTGATGACTCCCGGATGGACCACCGTGATCCAATACTCCAAAACTAGGCATATTCCAACTAGGGGTCGGCTCATAACTCGTAAAATTCATATCCGGACGGTACCCCCTATGAAAAATATGACCGTTAATACAAATCCAATTCAAATGTAAAATAAACAGCGCCAAAATCGTAGCAAAATTGAAGTTTACCAGTCATCTTGTTGATTATATAAAGTCGATAAATTATTTTGTGGCTACTCATTCGCCGGTGGTGACAAGTTTAAATCAAGGCAAGCTCTTTCTTCACCAATCTGTCCGGCAAAAAATGCTCCAGAATAGCCACCCGATGACTGGGGGTTATCCATGCTATGCACGCCCTCTTCCATCTTGACGTACATTTTCAATAATTTTACTACAATAAATTCCCTGTATTCCTCCGGAATCCGCAAAAAATCTTTAAGAGTATCATCATCCTCGATGTTAAACTCCGAGTAATAAGCAAACTCCTGCGGAGTCACTGAATACGGAAATCTACCGGTTTCTTTGAAGTTAACCGAACGCCTCCTCTCACTCATTTTTTTACGTAACAACGATATCAATGTATCATACTCCATATTAAGCGGCAATTTAACGTGACACTGTGGAGGTGAGTTGTACCTCACAGAGTTATTTTCCAGCACAACCTCACCACCCCAATATAGAGAAACCCTTATTTTTTGCACTTCAGACATTGTAAAAAAGATTGATAAGAAGAAGAGAGAAGTTTATTGAATGAATGTTCATGAAAATCAAACGCCTATAAATAAGGCAAGTCTGAGCTCGGGGCATAGAATTTTTCAAATGAATTCGCAATAAAATACTGCGTTTTATATTTTTGAATTATTGTTGTTGTGTCAGTTAAAATAATTAGGTGGGGCCAAAAATAAAGAGGTAATTCGCAGTAAATTAATGCGAATTGCTAATTCGCAGTAATTTAATGCGAATTGTCTCTTTTATTTTGGTCTGGCACAAGTGCATAATAAATAATAATTTAAAGGTAATTCGCATTAAATTACTGCAAATTACATTTTAAAAATTTTTTTATAAATTCACAGTAATTTACTGCGAAATAAATATAAAAGTAAATTTTTTTTTAACATTAAAAAAGAACTTTGATTCCAATTTATTATCATTTCGCTTTCGGACTCTCTCACTTATCCTTCACAAAATCAACTGTTTATTTAACAATTCTCTCTTATAATTTTGATGCAGGTGTGAAGTTACCCCAAAACTAGTACACTTGGTTGCCCTCGAGCGTTCTCGTGATGGGACTTTGATATGAGGGGAGCAAAGTGTGGTTAGCTTGGATTTGGATTTGTCAGAACCATCCAACATATTCATTTCATGGTATGTTATGAATAGCGTCCATAAAATAATTGAGTAATGATCATTTAATTTTGTGTTCATTACGTAAAAATTTTTTTTTTTGTTACGTAAATTATAAAATTTTATATTAATCACCTAAAAGTCATTTTTTTTTCTTTTGTTATACAAAAGTTATTTTACTCTGTTCTATTTATCACAAAAGTTATCTTTACCGGACTTTATAATACTTATACTTGAAAAGTCTATTATGCCATTGACATTATATATCTTCTTATTTATGTAATACTTTCTATATTATATATATATTATATAATATACTTTTAACTAGGTATTTTAAAATAACTTTAAATTATTATTTTTTAAAAACATATCCATATATTTAATTTTTTAGGACACCAATTTGTTTTAATCATATTTAAATATGCCCTTGACATGATATGTCTTCTCATTTGCTTTTTGCTTTTTGAATTTCTTAAAGATTTAATCATACCTGCAAGTTAGGTCAACCTTTTTTCAAATAATTATGGTTTGAACGGAGAGCGAGAGAAAGGAATTTCTACTATTTTGAAAGTTTAATCTCTTCAAAACAGAAAGGGTGTACTCAAATCCCAACTCTATCGCAAAGAAAAACTGGAAATTTGAAACCAAAACACCCAAAGATTATTTTCATAATTATAGTCAGTAAATTAGGTGATTTAAATTTAGTTTCTTTCTCTCCTTTTAAATTTATTTTAATTTTTTTCCGAGTGAGTCCCGTAATGTTGAGGAATGGAAACAAAATGATGTTTGGTTGCATTAAGGTAACCCTAATTTCTACTGTTGGGGGTACTAAATATTGGGAGTAGTATATTTTATTTTTTATGATAAGATTTATGATAATATATACTGTTATTTATAGAAATCACAATTTCATGACTTGAATAGTACATGAAATAACTTGTTTTGATCTATCAAGGGTCTTGGTTAATCAGGAATATGAAAATAATCGTAAAGAAAAAATTGGCATTATTTTTACAATTTTGATTTTGGTATAAGCAATACAAGTATAATCTTTTATGAAGGTAAATTTCACAAATGGTCATATAACTATGACTTTTTTCCACCAAAGTCATATAACTTTGTTTTCTCACCCAAAAATCATTTAATAGCGACTTTTTTTTTTAATCAAAGTCACATAGCTTTGTTTTCTCACACAAAAAATATAAAACTTTCACCAGTTCACACAAAAATCATAATGGTCGGAAAATACATTTTTTGGGAGTAGTTTCTTTTATATTTTTTTATTTTTATTTTCATTATAATAAATAGGTACCCAATTAAAATAAAATAAATATGAGTATATTTTTAGCCACTCCTATACTATTTTATACCGGATCCAACATGAGATAATTTATGTTGGAATTAGTTTTTGAAAAAAAAATCTAAAATATCAAAATAACTTTGATTTCATGTATTTTTTTTTTTTTGAATTTTATTTACTCTGGAAGTAATAGTAAAATTATAGTACGTTTTTTATACTATATACTCCCTCCGTTTTAATTTATGCGAACCTATTTCCTTTTTGGTCCATGCCAAAAAGAATGACCTCTTTTCTAATTTGGAAACAATTTACCTTTATGTAATGATTTATAGCCACACAAAATATATGTGATTCATTTTACACCACAAGTTCAAAAGTCTTCTCTCTTTTCTTAAACTCCGTGCCCAATTAAATAGGTTCACATAAATTGAAACGGAGGGAGGAGGGAGTATATCATAGATTATATTTTAGTGCAACGAACCAAATATCCGTTTGAAAAATCACATGCAATAAATAATCAGGTGATTATTAATCCACCCATTACAATGTATTACCAATATCTCTATAATTTTATTAAACCTTTAGTTTTCATACTTAGTCCGCTGAGGCGGCATTTCTTATGTGGGATGAAACTGTTGACGGTTCACCCACCGTAGAAATCAAAACGGGTCAATTCAAGCTATTTATAGTAGCTTCCCACCATTTATGATTTTCTATCTACAGCCCTACGAAGCATTGAACTTATTACCTTTTTCTCACTTCAAATTCAGTTGTGCAAAACTCAACTCCAATGGCTTCCAACACTAAAGAAATAGCAGTTGATATGACCCCTTTTTTCGTTATCTACAAAGATGGTACTATCAATAGATTCAGGCCATCAGAAAATGCTCCACTTTGTGACGATCCACAAGCTCCTGTTCAATCTAAAGATGTTGTAATTCAACCAGAAACAGAGGTTTCCGTACGCTTATATCTCCCCAAACTCACAAACCCACAACAGAAAATCCCTCTCGTAATTTACATTCACGGCGGCGCTTTCTGTGTTGGATCAGCTCGTTCCCCGACGTTTCATAACTTCATCAGCTCACTAGTCGAAAAGGCTAATTTTATTGCTGTTTCTGTTGATTACAGGCTTGCTCCTGAAAACCCTCTTTCCACTACGTACGATGATTCTTGGGCAGCATTTCAATGGGTGCTTTCACATGTTAATGGAAAAGGCCCAGAGTCATGGTTAAATGAGTATGCTGATTTTGGTAACGTTTTCATTGGTGGTGAAAGTGCTGGAGCAAATATCGCTAATGACGTTGCAGTTAGAGCAGGGGTTAGTGATCTTGATTTAAAAGTTAAAATTTCAGGGCTTTTTTTGGTTCATCCGTATTTTGGGGTAAAAAATGATAGTCTGTATAAGGTTTTATGTCCGACAATTACTGGTGGATGTTTCGAAGATCCGAGGATAAACCCGTTGTTAGATCCGAGGTTAAAAACCATGGCGTGTAAGAAAGTGCTGTTTTTAGTGGCGGAGAAAGATTTTCTGAAAGAAGGGACGATGAATTATTATGAAGGGTTGAAGAAGAGTGAATGGAATGGAGAAGTGGAAATAATGGAGACGAAAGGGGAAGGCCATTGTTTTCATTTCTTCAATCCTATGTCTGAGAAAGCTGTAGCACTTATGGATAAACTGGTTGATTTCTTGAAGCAAGACTAGGTTTGTTTTAAGATTATTTTGCCTTATATCTGGTACTTATATTTTTAAAGACCTTTTAATATGTTCTTTTGAGCATTCAACTTGATTTTGTGGTTCCTGTATTTGAATTTTGAGCTCTAGCAATATATTAAAACAAAAATCCTAAAAATAGTTATAATTACCCAATTGTGTTTCCTTCCTCCTCCTTATAAACTTATTGACTACATACCTAATGATTTATGAAACATTGTTCATGTAATTGACAAGGCAGCTAAACAATTCACCTCTTTCTTCACACCAAGTACCAGGATGGTTCATACCAAACCGAAAAACCGCACCAAATCGAAAAACCAAATAAACCGATTAAAAAATCCGAGTAGATTTGGTTTGACTTGGTTTGGTATTAACTAAAAAAATTCGAACCAAACCGATATATAAATTTTATTTATATTTTTAAGACTTTGTAGTGATTTTTCTTTAGAAAATGTAGAAATATTTGGAATCCTCTCATGTATTAACCTTGAAAACGTAAATTAACGAAAAATTATTGTTAGACGATTAAGAAAATAACTATCATGTGTTACTAAAAAATTTCTCCCATTAGAATATTTTAATAGATCATATGTTTGTCAACTTTTTCCATATATACTAAACATATATTCACTTATCAAAGTTTTATCTATAATTTTAATAACGTAAGATTGAAATAATATTCATGTAACAAAAAAACTCGAAAACCCAAAAAATCCGACAAAATCAAACCAATCCAAACCGATATAATTAGTTTAGTTTGGTTTTGATAAAAATCGAATCAATTCAATCCATGTACTGCCAAGTATAATTAATTGCTCTCGTTCAAGAGCTAACCGTGAGATACCAATAAAGGACGGGACAGACGAATTCTTCAGCTATATTTCGATGAGCAATTGAAGTTGCTTTTGTGGTTAAAGTAACGACACGCATTTCCTTTTTTGTTGTGGTTCCAACTTCCAACATTGAGATGAAAGGGGAATCCGATGTATACTTTATTATTGGTACTCAACTGTTGCTTCCTCATCCTTTTTCATAAATTGTTTAATACTCCGTTAGGTCACTTTGTTTTACCGTACAAATTGTATGAAGCATCCTATTTGATTGGTTGACAAGAGGGGTTGTTCTGATGGTAAGCAACCCCCACTTCCAATCGAGAGGTTGCGAGTTCGAGTCTTCCCAAGAGCAAGGTGGGAAGTTCTTGGAGGGAAGGATGCCGGGGGTCTATTTGGAAACAGCCTTTCTACCCCAGGGTAGAGGTAAGGTCTGCGTACACACTACCCTCCCCAGACCTCACTAAGTGGGATTATACTGGGTTGTTGTTGTTGTATCCTATTTGGTTGGTCATTTTTAACTTATGATAGTTTTTATTTTTCGGTTTGAATCCGTACCCATTTTTTTTGTTAAAAGCATTTTTAAAAAACAATTTTGTCCTTTAATAAAAGACTATTGACAAGACTGCATGTTTTGGTATGAAGTTTTAGCAAATGAAATAACTTCAACATGCATTTGAAAAAATTCATTAGAAAATTACATACTGCAGGATACAAACTTAAGCACGTTTAGGCTGAAGTTTTAGCAAATGGACTAAAAAACTTCAACTTGTTTAGACTGAAGTTTCGGATAAAACTCAGGACAAAACTATAGACTGCATTACAAAACTTCAACATGTTTTGGTATGAAGTTTTAGCAAATAAACTAAATAACGCCAGGATGCATTAGCAAAAACTCTTTAGAAAATTACATACTGCAAGACAAAAACTTAAGCATGTTTAATATGAAGTTTTAGCAAATGAACTAAAAAACTTGAGCCTATTTAATCTGAAGTTTTAGAAAATGAACTAGAAAACTTAAGCATGTTTAATCTAAAGTTTTAGCAAATGAACTAAAAATTTAGGCATGTTTAGTCTGAAGTTTTAGCAAACTAAATAACTTTAGCATATTTAAGCTGAAGTTTCGGATAAAACTCATGACAAAACTGTAGACTGTAGGATAAATAAATTCAGCGTGTTTAGCATGAAGTTTTCGTTTCAATGTGAAACAACTCCATGTTATATTAGCACGAAGTTTTAGCTTTAACATGAAACAACTTCATGCAACATTAACATGAAGTTTTAGCTTCAACATGAAACAACTTCATGCAAGTGTGATTCTGAAGATGAATCTGGACAAGTTTCTTGTTTTTTGATAAAGCTGCTGAGAGGAGAGGAGGAGATCATTTTTCACGAATGAGGTTACAGATCACGCGTTCAATGCATGATGCAGGTTTAATATCTTTTGTCAGGGGTGTAATTGTCATATTATTATGAATTTTTTGTCAGCTGGCTACCAAATTAATAATTTATAAAAATAAAGTACAAGTTAAAAGGTGGCACAAATATAGGGTATGGCTACAAATCCCCATGTTTTACTTGTCGTTAGAGCAATCAAATTTGGCTCAAACCCAAATGACCGTACCAAGTTTGGGTAGAGATTATTGTGTGACGACCCAAAGGGTCATTACTTGTTTTCTTACTCTTTCTCTGCTTTCGAGGCATTGAAAACCTCATTTGGGGGTTGCCATGATTTGCGCGCACAGTCCGGGCGCATAATCGAAAAGCTTAAATATGAATTCTGTGTGACAAATACTAAATTTTAATATTAATATAAATAAATTTGACTTCGTTCAATATTTTGGGTAAACGGACCCGGACCCGTAATTTGACGGTCCCGGAGGGTCCGTAGGAAAATATGAGACTTGTGCGTATACCCGGAATCGAATTCTAGAGTCCCAAGCCCGAGAAATAAATTTTTGTGTGAAATTATTTTTTGGAAATAATTAAGGAAATTGGAAATAAAATTTGATTAAAAGAATGTGGTATCGGGCCCATATTTTGGTTTCGACGCCCGGTACAAGTCTTATATATGGTTTAAATGCTTCCTGTGAAATTTGGTTGAAAACGGACGTCGTTTGATGTGTTTTGGACCTAAAATGAAAATTTGATGTTTTATGAAAACTTGGAAGAAATTATGAATTTTGAGGTTTAATTCGATGTATATGATGTTATTTTGGCGAATTGATCGCACGGATAAGTCCGTATGATGTTTTTGAGGTTGTGTGCATATTTGGTTTGGAGCCCCGAGGGCTCGGGTGAGTTTTGGATAGGTGTCGGAGTGCATTTTAAGCTTAGGAAAAATCTAGTATGAATAGGCCTGCAGGGTTCGCATTCGCAAATACGAAGGCTGGTTCGCAAATGCGAAACCAGCCCAGGCCTAACAAGGATCGCAAATGCGATATTATTCTTCGCAAATGCGAAGGTCCAGGGTTCGCAAATACGAGACCTTTTTCGCAAATGCAAAGGTCCCCTGATATGCCTGGCTTTGCAAGTGCGATGCAGAGTTTGCAATTCCCATATTTTGGTCGGGGTTCGCAAGTGCGAACCCCAATTCGCAAATGCGATATGTGAGATCCAACAATTTTATACTTAGTCGAATTTTAAGTCATTTTTCACCTCACTTTCAAAATACAACTCTTTGGGCGATTTTTCAAGAACAAGTTTCATTCCAAACATTTGTAAGTTTTTACTCAATTCTTTCAATCATTAACATCATTTAACATGTTTTCCACTTAAAATTAATGATTTTCATAGGTGAAATTGAGGGTTTTGGGTAGAACATAGGTTTTCTAAAAATTAGGGATTTGGACCTCAATTTGAGATCCGATTTCAAAATAAATTATATATTTGAGTTCGTGGGGGAATGAGTAACTGGGTTTTGGTTCGAACCTCGGGTTTTGACCACGTGGGCCCGGGGGCAATTTTGGAATTTTTGGGGAAAAACTTGGGAAATTCATTTTTATGCATTAAAATTGATTCATTTAGCGTTTATTAAAGTAATTGAGCAATTTGTGACTACATTCGAGCGGATTGGAGGTGGAATCGCGGGGTAAAGCGATAGTTGAGGTTTGAGTGGAATTCAAGACATCGAGGTAAGTGTTTGGTTTAACCCTAGCTTGAGGGAATAAGAGTTGAGTCTTGTTTGCTACTTGCTAATTGATCGAGTACGATATATATGCATGGTGAAGAGTTACTATACATTGGCATCTAGCATGACCGTGAGTCCTTATTTTCGGATAGTTTGGTTGTTGTTATGCCTTCCATGCTTAATTGATGGCTTTTATATGTTGTAAAGACCTTGTGAAAGAAATTGTGATCTTGGAACTTCGTGGAGCATTGGCTCGGTTTTGAAATATAAATTGTGAAGGTATATGCGATAAGTAACTCCTTGGAGCTTGGCTCAAGTGATAATGTGAACTATGAGACGAAAGCGAAAGAAAGAGAAGAGTTAATGATTTATTCCCTTGCCGGGACTTTTATTCTTATTTTATTATTTCCCTTGCCCTTGTTTGTGATTGTTGATTGGGTAAGGAAGAGTGTTAAAACACGAAGTGTGATGCCGTGCATTGAATGATAGTTGTGGATCGGGTTGTGCGCCGCAACAATGTTAAATGATATGGATCGGGTTGCACGCCGCAACAATGATATTTATGGATCGGGTTGCACGTCGCAACAGTGTTGAAATATATTGGGATTGGGTTGTGTGCCACAACAATTGTTGATACAAGTGTGTTTATTTTGGGTATGAGTTTCTTGTCCGCTGTAAATTCCAAGCTGTCCTTAGATTGTTATTCTGAACTTACTATCAATATTGTTATCTCCCCACAACATGCTTTCCCTCCCATATTACTTACTTGTCTTGTATTTTCGATTCCGATGTATATATATATATATATAATTGTACAGGTTTATGTGGTAGTCCAGTCTAGCCTCGTCACTACTTCGTCGGGATTAGGCTAGACACTTACCAGCACATGGGGTCGGTTATGCTAATGCTACACTCTTTGCTATTTGTACATGTCCATGTTTCGAGCAGTAACAACATTAGTACGGGAGCAGGCCTTTAGTCCAGCGAGACCCGAGGTAGCCTTGCAAGCGTCCGCAGACCCGGCGTCTCCCTTATTCTCTCTTTTTAGTATGTTGCCTCCTTGTATTCGAGACAAACAGCTTATGTGTTTCTTTCAGACATTTGTATTTAGTATTTCTTAACAGTTCGTGAGCATTGTGACACCAGTCTTGGGCAGAGGCTTATATTGACTATTCCGCATTTTGGATTTAGTTTCTATAATTAAGACTTCCGCTACTATTTAATTTCATTGTTTTACATTATTTCCATAAATTGTTAAAAAGGGATTACGTTGCAAAATAAAAGTAATTAAATTTGGCTTGCCTAGCTTCTACGAGTAGGCGCCATCACGACTCCCGAGGGTGGGAAATCTGGGTTGTGACAAGTTGGTATCAGAGCACTAGGTTACATAGGTCCCACAACTCACGGACAAACTTAGTAGAGTCTGAGGGATCAATATCAAGACGTCTGTATTTATCCCCAGAGGCTACAGAGTTAGGAAAAATTTCACATTTGTTCTTTCTTGTCGTGCGGTTCTGTTTCTCAATGCTAATTGAATTTCTACTTTGTTCTTTCGCAGATGGCGAGAACACGCGTTTCCTCATCTACTGATCAACAGTCTGAGCCCCAGGCAGCTCCCGTTAGGGGTTGAGGGCGAGGATGAGGCCATGCTACAAGCCGAGGTAGGGGTAGAACTCAGCATCGAGCAGCAGCACCAGTGGCGGAGCCTCAGGTTGACTTTGATAAGGAGGTTCTGGCCCCAACCGCAGCAGTTCCGGTGGGCCCATCTCACATCCCAGAGGGGTTTATTGATACCCTAGTTCTTTAGGATGCTCTAGTCCGATTGGTAGGCCTCATGGAGAGTGTCACCCGAGTATAATTGCTTCCTGTAGCACCAGCCACTTCTCAGGTTGGAGGAGGAGCCCAAACTCTTGCTATACATACTCCGGAGCAGGTAGCTCCCCAGGGTCAGATTCTAGTGGTTCAGCCAGCTATGGCAGTTCAGCCGGGGGTAGGTGCTCAGACCGACGATGGAGCGACTATGTCCGCAGATGCTTTGTGGAGGATGGCCAGGTTCACCAAGCTCTTTACTACTACATTCAGCGGTGCTTCTTCTGAGGACCCCCAGGATTTCTTATATAGCTGCCATGAGGTTCTTCGGAACATGGGCATTGTTGAGTCCGATGAAGTTGATTTTGCTGCAATTCGCCTATCTGGATCCGCCAAGACTTGGTAGAGGGATTTCTATTTAGCTAGACCAGCAGGGTCGCCATCTTTGACTTGGGATTAGTTTTCAGAATTGTTCCTGGAGAAGTTTCTCCCCGTTACTCAGAGGGATGCTTATCGGAGGTAGTTTGAGCGCCTCCAGTAGGGTTCTATGATGGTCACTCAATATGAGACCAGTTTCATTGATCTAGCTCGCCATGCTCTTGTCATACTTCCCACTGAGAGAGAGAGGGTGAGGAGATTTATTGATGGTTTGATTCAGTCGATTCATCTCCAGATGGCTAGGGAGATTGGTAGTGAGATCAACTTTCAGGAGGCGGCCAATGTAGCCCGCCGAGTTGAGATGGTCGTGTCACAGGGAGGTGGTCACGGGGGAGACAAGAGAGCCCGTCATTCTGGTAGATTCAGTGGTACCTCGTGTGGAGGTAGAGATTCATATGGTAGAGGCCATACTCCTAGGCCCTTTCAGTCGGCCCTTCAAGTTTCTCACGGTACATCAGGTGGCCGTGGTTCTCAAGCACACTATTCTGATCAGCAGTCATTCAGTGCACCGCCAGCTCCTATCATCGCACCGCCACTTTAGAGTTTCCGTGGAGGTCATTCAGGTCGCCAGGGCCAGCCACAATTTCTTCAGCCACAGCGTTCGGAGGGATGTTATGAGTGCGGTGAGTATGGTCACATCATGAGGGCTTGCCCGAGATTGAGGGGTAATCAGTCGCAGCAGCAGGGTCCCCGTCCTATGATTCAGGCACCAAATGCTCCACAGCCATCCAGAGGTAGAGGTAGAGGTCATACAGGTGGAGGTAGAGGTCATAGAGGTGGAGCTCAGACCACCGGGGCAGAGGTTAGCTAGCAGCAGATCGACCTAGGGATATAGTTCAGGGTGGTGGGGCCCAGCCCCTTTGTTATGCTCTTCAGGCTAGGCCCGAGGCTAAGGCTTCAGATGTAGTCATCACAGGTATGGTTCTGGTTTGTAATTGAGATGCTTCAGTACTATTTGATCCAGGGTCTACGTATTCATATGTTTTATCTTATTTCGCACCATGTTTGGTCATGCCTAGTGATGCTTTGGGTATTCCTGTATATGTGTCTATACCGGTGGGTGACTCTATCATGGTCGATCGAGTCCATCGTTCATGTATTGTAGTGATTGGGGGTCTTGAGACCCGTGTAGACTTGTTGCTCTTAGATATGGTTGACTTTGATATCATTTTGGGTATGAAATGGTTATCACCCTATCACGCTATCTTGGACTGCCATGCCAAGACTGTGACCTTAGCGTTCCCAGATATTCCTCGTTTATAGTGGAGAGGCACTTCAGGTTATTCTACCCGCAACGTCATTTCGTACGTGAAGTCTCGACGTATGGTCGAGAAGGGGTGTCTGGCATATTTGGCCTATGTTCGTGATTCCAGTGCCGAGGTCCCTCCTATAGATTATGTGCCTATTATCCGGGAGTTTCCAGATGTTTTCCCTTCAGACCTGCCGGGTATGCCACCCGACAGGGACATTAATTTCTGTATTTATTTAGCTTCAGGCACCCAGCCAATTTTTATCCCGCCATATCGTATGGCCCCGCCGGAGCTGAAGGAGTTAAAGGACTAGTTGCAGGATTTGCTAGAGAAGGGTTTCATTAGACACAGTGTTTCACCTTGGGGCGCGCCAGTGTTATTTGTCAAGAAGAAGGACGGATCGATGAGAATGTGCATAGATTACCAACAATTGAACAAAGTAACGATTAATAATAAGTATCCACTACCGAGGATTGATGATTGGTTCGACCAACTTCAGGGTGCCAGGGTATTCTCCAAGATTGACTTGCGATTTGGCTATCATCAGTTGAGGATTAGGGCATCTGATGTCCCTAAGACAGCTTTCTGTACTCGGTATGGGCATTATGAGTTCTTGGTCATGTCATTTGGGTTGACCAATGCCCCAACAACATTTATGGAGTTGATGAACCGAGTGTTCAGGCTATATTTGGACAAGTTCGTGATAGTCATCATTGATGATATTTTGGTATACTCCCACAGTCAAGAGGAGCACGAGCAGCACCTTAGAGTGGTTCTTCAGACTCTGAGTGATAGTCAGTTATATGCCAAGTTCTCCAAGTGTGAGTTTTGGCTGAGTTCAGTAGCATTTCTGGGTCACGTTGTATCAGCAGAGGGTATTCAGGTGGACCCAAAGAAGATTGAGGCAGTCAAGAACTGGCCTAGACCATCATCAGCAACAGAAATTCGGAGTTTCTTGGGATTGGTAGGCTACTACTGTCGGTTTGTGGGGAGGTTTTTGTCTATTGCAGCCCCGATGACCAGGTTGACCCAGAAGGGTGCCCAGTTCAAATGGTCATACGAGTGTGAGTCAAGCTTTCAGAAGCTCAAGACAGCTCTGACTATGGCACTGGTGTTGGTTTTGCCCACAGGATCAGGGCATTATACTATTTATTATGATGCTTCCCGTATCGTGCATGGTGCAGTGTTAATGCAGGATGGCAAGGTTATTGCCTATGATTTGAGGCAGTTAAAGATTCATGAGAAGAACTATCCAGTGCATGATTTAGTGTTGGCAGCTATTGTTCACGCCTTGAAGATTTGGAGGCACTATTTGTATGGCATGGCATGTGAGGTGTTCGCTGATCACAACAACCTTCAGTACGTTTTCAAGCAAAAGGAATTGAATTTGAGGTAAAGAAGGTGGTTGGAGTTGTTGAAGGACTATGATGTCACCATCATCCGGGGAAGGCCAATGTGGTGGTCGATGCTTTGAGTAGGAAGTCAGCCAGTATGTGCAGTCTTGCTTATATTCCAGTAAGTTAGAGGCTGCTTGCTTTGGATGTTCAGGCTTTGACCAATCAGTTCGTGAGATTGGATGTTTCTGAGCCCAGTCGTGTGTTGGATTGCACGGTCGCTCGTTCTTCATTATTGGAGTGTATCCGTGATCGGCAGTTTGATGATCCCCATTTGTGTGTCCTTAGAGACACGGTGCAGCGTGGAGGTGCCCAACAAGTTACCTTAGGTGATGATGGAGTTTTGAGATTGTAGGGCTGAGTATGTATGCATAATGTGGATGGACTTCGAGAGTTGATATTGGAGGATGCTCATAGTTCCCGGTACTCTATTCATCCAGACGGTGCAAAGATGTATCAGGACTTGCGGTGGCATTATTGCTAGCATAGAATGAAGAAGGATATTGTTGCATATGTGGCTTGGTGTTTGAATTGTCAGCAGGTTAAGTATGAGCATCAGATGCCTGGTGGTTTATTTCAGAGGATTCAACTTCCCGAGTGGAAGTGGGAGAGGATCATTATGGACTTCGTTATTGGACTTTTGTTGACTCGGAAGAAGTTCGATACAGTTTGGGTCATTGTTGATAGCCTGACCAAGTCAACGCATTTCATTCCTGTGGCAGTCTCCTATTCATCCGAAAGATTAGCTGAGATTTATATTCGGGAGATTGTTCGCCTTCATGATGTGCCAGCATATATCATTTCGGACCGGGGTACGCAATTTACCTCGCACTTCTGAAGAGCAGTTCGGTGAGAGCTGGGCACACGGGTTGAGTTGAGCACAACATTTCATCCCCAGATGGATGGTCAGTCCTAGCGGACTATTCAGATTTTGGAGGATATGCATCGAGCTTGTGTTATTGACTTTGGAGGTTCGTGGGATCAGTTCTTGCCTTTAGCGGAGTTTGCCTACAACAACAGCTACCGGTCAAGTATCAAGATGGCTCCTTATGAGGCTTTATATGGTAGGCGGTGTCGGTCTCCGATTGGATGGTTTGAGCCGGGAGATGCTCGGTTGATAGGTACGAATTTGGTTTAGGAGGCCTTGGACAAGGTCAAGGTCATTCAGGATAGGCTTCGTTCAGCTCAGTCCAGGCAAAAGAGCTATACGAATCGTAAGGTTCGAGATGTATCTTTCATGGTTGGTGAGCGGGTATTTCTCCGAGTGTCGCCTATGAAGGGCGTGATGATATTTGGGAAGAAGGTCAAGTTTAGCGCTAGGGTCATTGGTCTGTTTGAGATTCTTGATCGAGTGGGAGAGGTGGCTTATAGACTTGCATTGCCGCCTAGCTTATCGGCCGTGCATCCAGTTTTTCATGTATCCATGCTTCGGAGGTATCACGACAATCCAGCCACGTGTTAGACTTCAGAACAGTCCAGTTGGACAAGGATCTGTCTTATGAGGAGGAGCCGGTAGCTATTCTGGACCGGTAGGTTCGTCAGTTGAGATCCAAGAGTTTTCCCTCTGTTCTTGTTCAATGGAGAGGTTAGTCCCCTGAGGCATCGACTTGGGAGTCCGAGTATGATATGCGGAGTCGTTATCCTTATCTTTTCCCTGACTCAGGTACATTTTTCTTGTGTCTGTTCGAGGACGAACTATTATTTTAGAAGTGGAGAATGTGACGACCCAAAGAGTCATCACTTATTTCCTTACTCTTTCTGTGCTTCCGAGGCCTTGAAAACCTCATTTGGGATTGCCTCGATTTGCGTGCATGGTCTGGACGCGTAGCCGAAAAGCTTAAATATGAATTCTGTATGAAAAATGCTAAATTTTGATATTAATATGAATAAATTTGACTTCGGTCAATATTTTGGGTAAACGGACCCGGACCCGTGATTTGACGGTCCCAGAGGGTCCGTAGGAAAATATGGGACTTGTGCGTATGCCCGGAATCGAATTCCAGTGTCCTAAGCCCGAGAAATGAATTTTTGTGTGAAATTGTTTTCTGAAAATAATTAAGGAAATTGGAAATGAAATTTGATTAAAAACTATGGTATCGGGCCCGTATTTTAGTTCTGGTGCCCGGTACAAGTCTTATATATGGTTTAAGTGCTTCCTGTGAAATTTGGTTGAAAATGGACGTCGTTTGACGTATTTCGGACCCAAAATGGAGATTTGATGTTTTATGAAAACTTGGAAGAAATTATGAATTTTGAGGTTTAATTCGATGTATATGATGTTGTTTTGGCGAATTGATCGCACGGATAAGTCCGTAGGATATTTTTGAGGTTGTGTGCGTATTTGGTTTAGAGCCCCGAGGGCTCGGGTGAGTTTTGGATAGGCATCAGAGTGCATTTTAAGCTTAGGAAAAATCTGGTATGAACATGCCTGCAGGCTTCGCAAATGTGAAGCCTGGTTCGCAAATGCGAAGGCTGGTTCGCAAATGCGAAGGCTGGTTCGCAAATGCAAAACCAGCCCAGGCCTGACAAGGATCGCAAATGCGATATTATTCTTCGCAACTGCGAAGGTCCAGGGTTCGCAAATACGAGACCTTTTTCTCAAATGCGAAGGTCCCCTGATATGCCTGGCTTCGCAAATGCGAAGCAGAGTTCGCAATTCCCATATTTTGGTCGGGGTTCGCAATTGCGAACCCCAATTCGCAAATGCGACATCAGAGACCCAACAATTTCATACTTAGTCGAATTTTAAGTCATTTTTCACCCCACTTTCAAAATACAACTCCTCGAGCGATTTTTCAAGAACAAGTTTCATTCTAAATCACTTGTAAGTCGATTTTTACTCAATTCTTTCAATCATTAACATCATTTAATATGTTTTCCACTTAAAATATGATTTTCATGGGTGAAATTGGGGGTTTTGGGTAGAACCTAGGTTTTCTAAAAATTGGGGATTTGGACCTCAATTTGAGGATTGTTCTGTGTTCTTCAGCCTCCCAGAACTTGGAGGAAGAGTGGTGGAGATACTGGGGTGATTGGGAGATGCCAAAGTTTGGGTAAGGACAGCATCTGAGAAACAAGGTGGTGGTGGTGGTGGTTTCCTCCCAACCATCCAAGCCTGATACATGTTAGTTATGTGTTGTCTTAACATTCTCGCCTCACCTGCCAAACTTGTGTCCAGTTCAACCAGGTGCTTTTGGGCATCGGTATCAACCAACTCATTTATGTTGTTCTCTGCCATAGCCTTTTTCCTTTGTGTCGTAGAGAAGATTTACCACAAACCAACCACCGTTCTGGTACGAATATGACAAAATGAAACCATCACGTTAGCGTTAAGGCATTTAACATATTGGTAACCGCATATTTGGGGAATGAATGCACCTAAGCAGTTAACAATTTCTATTATGCATTTGCTTGCTTGCGTCATTCCGGCTTTTCTTTGGTCCATTCCCTTTTTATTTTTCTTTATTTGATTTTTTTAGTTGTGGTCGAATCTTATGGAGATTGCCTACGTATCATGACCCCGCATGAATCAGACCATGCATAGTTCTGGCGGATAAGTGCAAAATGACTAATACTTTTTTTTTTGAAATTCTTTTGTAATTTTTTTTTCAAATTTTCCATAAAAGAAAAATTTGTTTATTATAACGACACATTTTATTACAAAATTAACGGACTTTAAAAGACTCTAACATCAAAATGGCAATACAGCCTAAAAATAGACTAATAGACTGTGACTGACAAATACTTTTTTTTATTTTTTCTTTTTTCTTTTTTTTAAAAAAATCATCATTATTTCTCAAAAATTTAATAAATATATCCGGTCTTGTCAATACGGCCTTTCAGCACTTCAAAGAAGATTTAAAGGTTGTGTTTGCTAACCGGCCAAAATTTTTGAGAAATGACCAAAGGCGCTTGTTCTCGCAAAAACGGCCTTCCGGCGTACTTTTCGGGACATTCGGCTATTTTGGACAAGAATGACATCATCTTACTTATGGCAAAACTGTGATATTTATTTACCCCTAATTTTTCAGAATAGTTGAACCCGATATGGGCTACCTACGTATCCCACATCCGGTGAGGAATTAAGCTTATGTAGTTCTGCCAAATAAAACAAACTATTTTTGAAAACAAGACTCTTTTTCCATTGGCAAATAAACTATTTCTAAAAACAAGATTCTTTTTATATTTTTTCTTTTTCAGTGGCAAATAAAACAAACTATTTTGAAAATAAAAACTCTTTTTTTTTTCATTTTTCTCGAAAATCCGGCAGAATTTCGGCACTATTTGGACATTGGTTTTTCTAAAATAGGTAATTAACTCTCTTGACCCTCTACACTGCTATTTCTCTCTTTTTCTTTCTTTTCTCAATTTTTCCAATATTCAAAAAGCCGGTCAATATGCAAGTCTGAAGCAAATAAATGCAACAAGTAGCACGTAAGATGCATCAGGATGGTCTTTTCATTTTAGGTCACCTGTCCTAGACGGACCCAACCCCTCTGTTGAGTCCCCTAAGTCAAATGCACATGATGCAAACAAACGTTCCTACTAGGGATCCGACATGAGGCTTTGTTATACTAGGTTTAAGACCTGGGTTTATTGTTCTAGACCTGGCTTAATCGAGCGGACAACTCGAGCCGAGGGGGGGCAGCATACCGGGGATACAGAAGCTCTGCCGGCTTAGCAACTTATCCGAACCTTGTCCTAAATGGGATATGACTCTAGACAGAAAAGAAGTCGCACGAAGAGCACCCTTCTCCATGATGTAGAAGACTCAGATAGAGGAAGAATTCGTAATAATTTATATACAGTTCACCAATATCAAAGCGGTAAAAGCAACATTTAGCACATTAGACCCAAACATGTGAACAAAGCCAGATAATAAATAACACCAAATGTAACAAGTATTCTAAGCTCGAATTTCTAACCCTGAACCAGTGGTTCTAGGTTAACGTCCCCAGCAGAGTCGCCAGAGTTGTCACACCTCCTTTATCCCTACTATACCCCAGGAAGGGTATAATAAAGGGAGTTTTTCCAATTAAAGGACAACTGAAACAGGATTCATTTTATTAAAATCAGAGTCGCCACTTGAGAGATTTATGGTGTCCCAAGTCACCTGTTTGAATCCCGAATCGAGGAAAACGTTTGACTCTGTTTAACAGTCGCGAACCAGAAATCCGAGTAAGGAATTCTGTTAACCCGGGAGAAGGTGTTAGGCATTCCCGAGTTTCGTGGTTCTAGCACGGTCGCTCAACTGTTATATTTGGCTTAAGTATTTGATTTTAGTACATGTTTAACCTTATGGTGCAATTTTAGCATTTAACCGCTTTTATTCAAATTTTAAGAAAATTGAACGTCATTTAAAACATGTTTTTGGATCACGTCACATGAAATGCACCCGGATCCTCGACACATTTTATTCAACATTTTGGGATTTGAATTTGGGTCGCATGAAATGCACACTCGAATTTAGGAAGGTAAAATTATTAAAGAATGCGCGTGAAGCGACCAATGTGTTATTAACTTTGCGGGAGGCCATAAAAATTTGCTAAATGGCATGTCCCGAATTCTAAGTATTTTAATAAAGTAATTAAAGAGGGCTACGTAATTTATGATTTTATTTGGCGCGGCGCACCTCAATTTGTTTTTAAAAGGACATCCTAAAGATGAACTAACATTATCTATAAGAATTGTCTCTAAAGAAAAAACTTAATTAATTAGAATTATTAATTATTATTAATTAGCTATTATTAAAAGCATTCGAGGAAGTTCGGGCCTCAAGATCAAGTCCAAACTCGAACAAAGGAGTCTCCATTATTGGAGAAAACTTTAGCTCAAGTTCGCTACTTAACTTGAAAGGCCCATGGCCTACAATATTTTAAATATTGCTGGATCAATTATTAGTTCAATCCTGGGCCCAAAATGGATCCAATTCGCGAGAGAGGCGTGCCTTTTGTAAAACAAACTGGCCTGGTACTTAGGCCCAAATGAACTCATCTACTGCTATTTGTTCAAGAAATGCTAAAGGCTTTGTATTTATAATGCTGGGCTCCAAGTGAGCCCAAAATCTGAATCCCTGTGAGATCACAAAAGGGCTGCTCCTGGGCCAACATTTCTAAGGCCCAATCATGTTAAAGGATTAAAAGTCCTCACCCTTCAATTCAACCCTAGAGTTACAACTCCCATAATTTATTAAAGCTGGTCCAATTTACAATCTACCGCAGATTTTAAACCAAGTGGGACAATAGCCCAAAACTTACGAAAACAAACCCCCAAGCCCAAGCCTTGTGAGTCCACTACCAAAACCATTCAACAAATTAGCGTGTAATCACAGACCAATAAAATACTGGAATTTTAACTTGAGATCGAACCCTAATAGAAACAAGTTAATACATAAATAGACATGTTTACTATGCTATTCATCATTTATACATGAAAAGCATCTTACACTATACATTGATGTCAATTTTCAGTCCCTATTTAAACACTGATTTTGTCACCTAATTGAGCAAACCTATGCAATCATCATCTAGTCTCAATTTTAACATATATATCACTAACATCTTGTAATTTCCTGATCTCATATGCACATAAAGAAAACATAGAATCCTACTTTCACATATATGCTAATTCTCTCAAATGTTCGACCATTCAAACCTGATGACTAATGAGTTCTCGAAGCCTTCAACAATATATACAACCATTCCACTCATACCCTGCCATGGCTACATAGTCTCAAAACCAAACAAGGAATAACATGGTTAACAGTCCATGTATACAAATGTTTCAAATGTCTGGAGTTACTTACATATCCACAGACCAAACCTCATGCTTTCAACAAGATAGAAAAGTAAAGAGCATTCCTGAAATACTACTATGCTAAAATAAACTAACCAATCTAAACACCATCACACCATGCTACTGATTTCAGAAATTCCAAGCAAACAATTGACATGAAAAAAATGGTCATGTATTCATGAAGTTTCAGGCCATTACAGCTCCAGATTTGTATTTATCCTTTAGAGAATTAAAAAATACCTGGAAAGCAGAAGAAACAAGATGAAGCAGGTCAGCAGTAGAAAACAATAGCAACAGTAAACTCAACCTAGGAAAAATGACCAAGGGGGAGTGATTTCAAAGCAATTGCAAACCAGAAAAACTTTCAAACCATTTGATTCAACTTGTTTTAAAACCTCAATTGTTGATCCTTTATAAAACAGTAACTTCTATCCTCTTTTGTTTCTGATTTTTTCCTTCTAATCCTTTCAAATCTTCAGAATGTTCTCTCTATTGTTCTCCTGTGAATTCTATATCTCTTGATCCCTCAAAGTATTAAACTCTAAGTACCTATTCTCTCTCAGATTGTTTCTATGTCTTTTTTTAGTGTTCTCCCTTAAGCTCTCAGCTTTTGTAGAGTGTTTTTCTCCTAGTTTTCAGACTCCACCTAAGCTCTTACTTCAGGCTCTCACTGCCTCTTTTCAGGTCTCTCTAAAGTCTCTGAATGTCTGCTTAGTAAAACTCTCTTAAACTCAATGTATTCCCAAAATTCCTCTCAATTCAATCTCTAAGCCCCTTAAACTCTCTCTTTTCTCCAAGGTCCTCCTCCAATGTCTCTGCCGATCTCTGTATTTATATCCAATACTTAAACCCTTTCCAGCCCCTTTTTCTTCTTTACAGTTGTACCTCTAGACCTTTTATTATTACCCCCGTGCTTTTTTACTTTCCAGCTCCTAAAAGGCTTTTAACAGGGTGTCAATCCACTAGTAATCCCCTTTTTAGACTAATCCATTAGTGTACCACTTATTACTTAGTGGGCCCTAATTTAATTACTGAGAGTCCAAATTCTCAAACTACCCTTTAAAGCCCATGTGAATTACTCCTTAGAGCCTAGGCAGAACCTGGGTCCAATTGACCCAAGTTGACGAGTCCAAATGAACCCGATTCAAATCCA
Organism: Nicotiana glauca; assembly: GCA_026770625.1. Taxonomy (NCBI): domain Eukaryota; kingdom Viridiplantae; phylum Streptophyta; class Magnoliopsida; order Solanales; family Solanaceae; genus Nicotiana; species Nicotiana glauca. The sequence goes on from MU788139.1 coordinate 61,283, forward strand.
ATCCGAGCTTTTCAGCAAAATCAAATTATGGATTCTCAAATTCTACAGATTAAGCCAATTCAAGTCTACTATTTCCTATCAAAATCAGAAAACGAGCAACATTTCAAGTCTATTCATAAGACTTACTAACAACATTCAGTAAACAGGAGCTAAAATCAATCGAACAATTAACAATTTCTGATAAAACCTAATTCAAATCTTTAACTAAATATCTTGAAGAAAAGAAAAGATGAGGCAGAAGTGAAATAATCAAAAAAACAAAACAAATAGTACTGGGAACTTACCAATTCTACCGGTTCATTTGGCACTCGAATTTTTTACGATTTCATCGCCAAATGATGTTAGTTACTTATTCTCTTTTAGAACAAGTAATCAAAATCATTTAGCGAAGAAAACGGCCCTGGGATGACCAACAAGCCTTGAGTCTAAGTCTGACTTTTGGACCTCGGACTTAAGATTTGGAATTCGAGAGGTTGTGGGGTGATTTGAGAAGGAAGGGTTGTGAATTTGGAAAAAGGGGGTCTTGGTGGTTGTATGGTGTTAGTTTGGGACTGGTCTGAGGCGGCGGCGCCACCGGGGAATCTTGTGGCGATGCTAGGGTTCGTGGTTTAGATCGAAGATTCGACACGTTCCAGGAACATTCGGAGGAATGGGGGTTTGGATTTGGGAAGAAGATGTTGAGGTGGTTATGTGGTGTTAAGGTGGGGTGGTTTGGGAGTTGTCTGCCGCCGTGAGGCGATTCCCGATGGCGGTTGGCAGTGGCGTCAGGAGGTGAGTTCAGGTCCGTCTCTGAGCCTAAGAGAGACGAAATTGGGGGGTGGCTTCTGAGGGGGTGGGGTTGGTTTGGAAACTTATATACAGGGGGTGGAATGAATCCAAGTCGTTAGATCAACTGAGATCAATGGCTTGGATCAATTCACTTATGTGAAATGGGGTCGTTTCGGCCAGTTGGGGGATTGGGTCGGTCCGGGAAAATGGGTCGGGGCTGGATCGGTTGAGGATGGGACATTTGGGACCGTTGGATCAAGTTGATGTTAACGGTTTTGATTAATTGGCATCGAAACGACGTAGTTCTGTCACCATACTACGTCGTTTCACATGTCTCTAAGACTGAAGGTTTGGACCGGGTATGGGCGTGAGATTGGGCTGGACTGGAATTTAATTAAAACTGGCCCGATTCCGATTTCATTCTCTTTTATTTTCTTTTCTTTTCAATTTTCTTCCTAATAATAAAAATACAAACCTAAATTTAACTTTGACCAAATTATCCCAAAAGTATTAATTAATTCTAAATAATAATTATCACAAATAATTAAATACCAAGTTAAAAGAAAATCACACTGTTTAAACACTTAAAATGCAAAGTACGTTATTTTTTGTGATTTTTTTATTTTTGTAAAATAAATAATTTACTACTTAACTCGAGAATTGTAAAATTAAATCCTAAATGCAATTGCAACATATTTTTGTATTTTTTTTAATTTAACAAATAAACATGCACACTAAAAATATCATGAAAACTCACAAAATTGCACACAAAAGAAAGAATTATTTTATTTTGATTTCTTTGGGAATAGTTCATGTGAGACAAAAATCACGTGCTCACAATTGTTATGCCTTCCATGCTTAATTGATGGCTTCTATATGTTGTAAAGACCTTTTGAAAAAAATTGTGATCTTGGAACTTCGTGGAGCATTGGCTCGGTTTTGAAATATAAATTGTGAAGATATATGAGATAAGTAACTCCTTGGAGCTTGGCTCAAGTAATAATGTGAACTATGAGACGAAAGCGAAAGAAAGAGAAGAGTTAATGGGACTTTCATTCTTGTTTTATTATTTCCCTTGCCCTTGTTTGTGATTGTTGATTGGGTGAGGAAGAGTGTTAAAGCACGAAGGGTAATGTCGTGCATTGAATGATAGTTGAGGATCGGGTTGCGCGCCGCAACAATATTAAATAATATGGATCGGGTTGCACGCCGTAACAATGATATTTATGGATCGGGTTGCATGCCGCAACAATATTGAAATATATTGGGATCGGGTTGTGCGTCGCAATAATTGTTGATACAAGTGTGTTTATTTTGGGTATGAGTTTCTTGTCCGCTGTAAATTCCAAGCTGACCTTAGATTGTTATTCTGGACTTACTATCAATATTGTTATCTCCCCATAACATTCTCGCGCTCCCATATTGTTTACTTGTCTCGTATTTTTGATTCCGCTGTATAGATATAATTGTACAGGTTTATGTGGTAGTCCAGTCTAGCCTCGTCACTACTTCGTCGGGGTTAGGCTAGACACTTACCAGCACATGGGGCCGGTTGTGCTGATGCTACACTCTGTGCTATTTGCACATGTCCAGGTTTCGAGCAGCAGTAGCTTTAGTACGGGAGCAGGCCTTCAGTCCAGCGAGACCCGAGGTAGCCTTGCAGGCGTCCGCAGGCCCGTCATCTCCCTTATTCTCTCTTTTTCGTCTGTTGCCTCCTTGTATTCGAGACAAACAACTTATGTGTTTCTTTTAGACATTTGTATTTAGTATTTCTTAGCAGTTCGTGAGCATTGTGACACCATTCTTGGGTAGAGGTTTATATTGACTATTCCGCATTTTGGATTCAGTTTCTATAATTAAGACTTCCGCTACTATTTAATTTTGTTATTTTTACATTGTTGCCATAAATTGTTAAAAAGGGATTACGTTACAAATGAAAGGTAATTAAATTTGGCTTGCCTAGCTTCTACGAGTAGACGCCATCACGACTCCCGGGGGTGAGAAATCCGGGTCGTGATATTGATCCGCTTATTTATTGAACTCGGTCCATCTTGACCAAACTCATCTCAACTCATGTAAAGGTGGGATGAATTTTAGCCCAAGTTGATCCATGAGTAACTTTGTCAGAATATCTTAGAAATACTTCTTTTTTGTTTGATATGTTATATGTGACATAATAAAAGAAAAGGTCTTATTTAGTAATTATTCAATTCATAAGAAAACAACACATATTAATTAAAGCTTGGTAATAGTTGGGCAGATTGGGCTATGACCCATATTTTAGACCATCTTGACCAGTGGCGGAGCCAGGATGTTTACGAAGGGGGTTCAAAAAAAAATTGTAACTAGTGGAATTTGAACCTATGACCTTATGGACGTTTTGAACCCCCTTGACCACTAAACTATACTTTTAGGTTGTGTTAAAGGGGATTCAAAACTTAATATATAGAGGTAAAAACCAGATTTTACCTTATATATACAGTGTAATTTTTTGACAAAAGGGGGTCGGGTTTCTTAACTCCTTGTTCCGTAAACCGGTCGCTGGTAGATCTGATCGGATCTCGGACACGCGAGAGCCCAGCCCGGGAGGAATGCATGGTTCCCTGGCGCTTCATGGGACGGACGTTCGCAGTCCTCCTCCATCTAATCTAACCCTACCTCGTGCGACCAGGCCTGCCGGCGCAATAAGAGAATGAAGAAGCTAATCTGCTTGCTTGTGCAGGCGAGGACCGCTCGGCTAGGGCGCGCCAGAGGAGCTTAAAGCCACTTGACTCTAAGGAGAGGAGCTTCGAGTGACTTTTTTCTTTGCTCTTCGACAACCCTAACAAGTCACTTGAAGCTCTGCCCTATGCTTTGCCCCATGTTGTCTTCCTCCAGTTGCCCCCACCCAATAGCCAATAGGCCGAAAAAGGTTGCAGTCAATTGCCCTTCCCGTTATCACCAAACAAAAGACTACCATACACGCCTTTTGCCGGCAAGCTACCCTCGCCTACCTCATCTATAGACATTTCTATCCGCCCGCGCGCTACTACCATCATTCTGAAGGTTTTTTTATTCAAAAGGACGGGGAATAAATAGTTTATTCATAATCTTATAGGCCCCGCACCGCTTCATTCAATTGCTCTATCATAAAGAAAGGGAAGGAAATCCCCTTCCGCCCCCTAAATCCGTCCCTGATCTTGACCAAATTCATCTCAGTCTGATTAACTTTGACCTCCCTATTTATTGTCTCAATCTATCTTGATCCGCCCAATATCGATCACCCGCCTATTTGACACCACCTTTATATCCCTGAAGATTCTGAGGAGAAATAAAATGAGAAAATGTGTTCCGACCAAAGCATATTTTTTTTGTACCTATATTTTTCTGAGAAAATAATATGTACATAAGTCATGTAGGAATACACGTAGTATTTTATAGGGGATATATGTGATGAGAATGCAAGTATTAACTTATACATGCACTAAATCAACTAAAATGACAAAAACACCTCATGATTTCCAAAATTACTTGCTTTAATATAACAAAGTAAACATCCAAAAACAAATAGTTCATGTATTACTATTCCCTACAATATATATATATATATATATATATATATATATATATATATATATATATATATATATATATATATATATAT
>MU788148.1:368-11178 GCA_026770625.1 Nicotiana glauca
ATTTCTAGTTCGCAGACTGTAACAGAGTCAAACCTTCCTCGGTTCGGGATTAATTCGGTGACTTGAGACACCATTATATTCTCAAGTGGCGACTCTGAAATTTTTTTTAACAACTAATCCCGTTCCGACCGTCCTTTATTTGGAAAAACTCTTTTTACGCTTATTTATATTCCCTTTTTGCCGGAGTATGTTAAAGCGCCGTGAAAAAAGAGGTGTGACACGGTGGCCAAAAGAGATGCAGTTAAATCCAAATAGACGCAATCCAGATCATTGGTGCGAATTCCATAATGATCATGGGCATAAAACTTCAGAATGTAGATTCTTACAAAGCGAAGTGGACCATCAGTTGAAATAAGGGTATCTCACTGATTTATTTAGTGAGAAAGGTAAGCAAGCCTATATGAAAAATAGGCAAGAGCCACCAAAGCCCCCATCACCCAAGAGAACCGTGAATGTTATAAGTGGGGGAGAAGATATTCATGGTGTAACATATACGGCTTCCAACAAGGTTTCTAAAGTAACAATTACACACGGGAAACGTGTACGTCAGGTGTTTGAAAACGAAAGTATTTCTTTCGATGATGCAGATATCGAAGGAGTGATGACCCCCCACAATGACGCTCTGGTAATATCTTTACTTGTATACGACACTAATGTAAAACGAGTTTTGATTGATCCATGAAGTTCCGTAAATATTATATTACTAAGGGTATTACGTGAAATGCAAGCTAAAGACAAAATGATACCGAAGGCACATACCTTGTCCGGGTTCGACAATTCAAGTGTGGTAACAAAAGGAGAGGTAACTCTAACAACTTTTGCTGCAGGTGTTGTTAAAGAAACTAAATTTTAGGTAGTTGATATGGAAATGCCTTACAATATGATCATGGGGAGACCTTGTATCCATGATATGGATGCTATCCCGTCAACTCTACATCAAGTCATTAAATTCCCGTCACCGTGGGGGATTTGCCAAATTCGTGGGGATCAGCAGACAGCCAGGAGTATTAACGCTGTAACAGATATGAGCACCGTAAGTAAAGAAAAATATCAATTACAGGAAACAGTTGAAGGTCAAACCTCAGCTGAGCAAGAATGGACAGATGTAGACTCGAGACCTGACACAATTCAAAAGCCTGAAGAGAATGAAAATATCAAAACAACAATTGAAGAACTCGAAGTTGTGATATTATTTGAGCAATGGCCTGAACGGAAGGTTTATGTTGGAGCCAATCTAAGCTCCGACATGCGAGGTATTTTAATTGAATTTCTGAAAGCTAACGTGGATTGTTTTGCTTGGTCCCATGCTGATATGACAGGAATACCACCGGATGTGATGACTCACAAACTAAATGAAGACCCATCATTCACACCAATAAAGCAAAACAAACGAAAGCAAGGAGCTTTCAAAAACCAGGTGATTCAAGATGAGGTCCAAAAGTTATTAAAAATTGGGTCTATCCGTGAGGTAAAATATCCAAATTGGTTAGCTAATACAGTTGTAGTACCTAAGAAAAATGGTAAGTGGCAAGTTTGTGTAGATTATACAGATCTTAACAAAGCTTGTCCAAAAGATTCTTTCCCTTTACCACACATAGATCAGCTAATTGATGCAACTGCAGGGCATGGACTTCTAAGTTTTTTAGATGCATATTCAGGTTACAACCAAATCAAAACGGATCCAAGTAATAAAGAGAACTTTTTTTATCACAGACAGGGGGATTTACTGTTATAAAGTAATGCCCTTTGGTTTCAAAAATGCCGGAGCAACCTATCAAAGGTTGGTCACTAAAATGTTCCAGGAACATTTAGGTAAAACCATGGATGTATATATAGACGATATGCTCATCAAAACCCAGCATTCTCATGATCACATCTCTCATTTATCTGTTACATTTCAAATTTTACGAAAGTTTAATATGAAACTCAATCCAGAAAAATGCGCATTTGGGGTCGCATCAGGAAAGTTTTTGGGTTTCCTTGTTTCTAACCGTGGTATTGAGGTAAATCCTTCACAGATCAAAGCAATAGTGGAAATCCCTGATGTACTTACGAGTAAAAAAGAAGTTCAAAGACTAACTGGAAGAATTACAGCTCTGGGGAGATTCATTTCCAAATCTTCAGAAAAATGCTTCAAATTTTTCTCAGCTTTAAAGAAGCACGATCATTTCGAATGGAACGAAGATTGCCAACAAGCACTTAAGAATCTGAAAGTGTATTTGTCAAATCCACCGTTAATGGAGAAACCAAAGGTAGGAGAGAAGTTACTCATCTATCTTGCCGTATCAGAGGTTGCGGTAAGTGCTGTTTTAGTCCGGGAGGATCAAGATAAACAATCTCCTATCTATTACGTAAGCAAGTTTTTGTTAGATGCAGAAACATGGTACCCACAACTAGAAAAGTTAGCACTTGCTTTGATTATGGCATTTAGAAAATTAAGACCTTACTTTCAATGTCATCCTATTGCTGTGGTTACTGCTTTTCCATTACGAAACATCTTGCATAAACATGAATTATTAGGAAGATTAGAAAAATGGGCTATAGAATTAAGTGAATACGAAATCACTTATCAACCTAGGAATGCTATAAAATCTCAAGTATTAGCTGATTTCGTAGCTGATTTCAGTCAGGGGATGCAATTAGAAGTAGAAAAAGAATTACAAGTTTTAAATGGAGCAAACCCGGGGACTTGGATTTTATTCACTAACGGTTCATCTAACGTAAAAGATGCAGGTTTAGGAATAGTTCTCGTACCATCCACGGGTGAAACTATTAGACAAGCTATAAAGTGTCATTCAATAACTAACAATGAAGCAAAGTATGAAGTTGTCATTGCAGGATTGGGATTGGCTCGAGAACTTGGCATAACCCAGATTATAATCAAGAGTGATTCACAACTTGTTGTTAATCAGATGCTGGGGACTTACGCAGCCAGGGAAGCACGAATGCAAGAGTACTTAGAAAAAGTACGAGAATTAATCAAGCAGTTTCAGACGTGGAAAGTTATGCAAATACCAAGAGATGAAAATGTTGAGGCAGATGCCTTAGCCAATCTCGCATCTGCAACAAACGTGGAAAAAGATGCAAACGCTTCAGTCGTACATTTATTTCATTCAGTTCTCGAACCTGATAAGAATGAGGTAAATTTTAATAATTTAACATGGGATTGGAGAAATGAAATTATTGTTTTTTTGCAGTATGGAACCGTACCATGGAACTGTACCTGACGACAAAAAGAAGGCACACGTGCTCCATAAAAAGGCTGCTCGTTACTGTTTATATCAAGGAAATCTTTATCGAAAGATGTTCGGTGGACCATTAGCAAGGTGTCTCGGACCTTCCCAAACAGAATACGTAATGAGGAAAATACATGAAGGACATTGTGGAAATCACGCGGGAGGTCGGTCGCTGGTAAAAACATTGATTCGAGCAGGGTATTATTGGCCAAAGATGGAAGAGGAAGCAAATAGTTTTGTATCTAAATGTGAAAAATGTCAAAGGTACGGCAATAATATGAATAGACCAGCTGAGCTACTGCATCCTGTCATAGCTCCGTGGCCCTTTATGAAATGGGGAATGGATATCGTAGGACCATTACCACAGGCAAAAGGCCAGGTGAAGTTTCTACTTGTACTTACTGATTATTTCACTAAATGGGTAGAAACAGGAGCATTTAAACAAGTACAAGCGAAGGAAGTTAAAGACTTCGTTTGGAGGAATATAATATGCCATTTTGGAGTACCAAAGGAAATCGCGTGTCATAATGGTCCTCAATTTATAGGAGCTCAAATCATAGAATTTTTTCAAAGTTGGCAAATTAAAAGGATCACATCTACGCCATATCATCCAGTGGGTAACGGACAAGCGGAATCCACAAACAAGGTCATTATCAACAACTTGAAGAAAAGGTTACAAGATTCAGAAGGTAATTGGCCTGAGGTATTACCTGGAGTATTATGGGCTTATCGTACAACAACAAAAACAAGCATGGGAGAAACATCATTTTCAATGGTTTATGGTACGGAGGCCTTAATCCCAGTTGAAATAGGTGAACCAAGCACGCGATATGCTCAAGCAACGGAAGAATCAAATGATGAAGAAATACGGGTAAACCTTGATTTGCTCGAAGGAAGAAGAGAAGCCGCATTAACAAGGATGGCAGCACAAAAGCAAGTAATTGAACGGTATTACAGCAGGAAAGCACGCCTCAGATTTTTTAAAATTGGGGACTTCGTGCTTAAAAAGGTGTTCCAATCTACAAAAGTTGTTAATTCAGGAAAGTTATGTCCCACATGGGAAGGACCCTTCAGAGTCCGTGATATTACAGGAAAAATAGCATATGAGTTGGAGACAGTGGACGGGAAAATTCTACCTTCACATTGGAATGCTGTCCACCTAAAGAGATACTACTTTTGAGAAAGTACCCACGGTCAGGTATCGCTATGTTAAAAAAAAAATTTCTTTGAATTGTTAAAATTTTACTAACGATTTTAGATGCTAGGCAAAAACCCTTACCCGTGCCAAATGATGAGTCACAACCTGCACGGCAAAATGGAATATTCTAAAATTCCCAGCCCAGGGTTACAATTATTCTGATGGAAATACACACGGGTTAGGCAGTATTCATCTCTAATCGTATCTCCAAGTCCCGTATGTTTTTCCGTTTCAGGAAAAGGACCAAATTGAGAGAAACAAATAAGTGCTCGAGGCTTCATACTTCACCGCTCAAACACTTGGGGGACTGCATATTGTACACAGATATGTGCGGAAAATAGATACGTAAATCGAACGAAAATCGAAAAAATCAAACTACAAAGAGACAAGTGTCGAGCAGAAGTTATGGAACCCCAACATAAACATTCATCATAGGATTCTTTCCCATGAGAACAACAGAGTCACCTCTCAAACTGATGACAACAACGGAGTCACCTCTCAAACCCTTCCTAATTCATGAAGATAGGGTCATGACTATGTACTAAAACAAGTTATAAGGAAAAACCTTGTTTGAATTATATTTATTTTGTAAAAATCTGTTACAAGAAAAACAGTTACAAGAAAGTTATAGATGTATTTTAATACATGTAATATTCAAAAGCTCGTCAAAAGTTCGTGAATAAAAACTTGTCAAAGTTATTACAAACAAAACATGCGTGTTCCTATTTCTTTCATCGTATTATAACACCATTATGAAGTTGAGACGTCTTCTTCATTTAGTGTCGATATATAAAAGGGCCCTCTTTTATAAGCCTCATGTTAATAAGTCATGAGAAGAATCATAAAGCATTTTCAAAGGATAAAACTATTCTATAAGTCCTAAATAGATAAGAAAAAGGCAAGAATAGAACATTTTGAAGTACTAACAAACTTCTCGATATAGCTAAAAAGACTAAGTAGAAACTTAGTCAACAAAAAGTTTATACAAGTGCCCCATTACGATAACTGGGGACTTTTTCCAAAAATCCCTTAAAAACTGCCAAGGGATAAACCACCAATCAACAAAACAAAAACAAAGTCTGGAAACATAAACTGGTTACTGAGGGGCTGGAATGTCAGAAGTTGTTATATTAGCTTCACTTTCATGAACAACTATAGGTACAGTGGAAACAGCAACAGGAGCGGTTCCAGCTGGGATTGAAGTGTTAGGTTCATCGAGGGGAGCAAGAGTCACGGAAGTTACAACTTCCAAAGACTGAGTCATAGAAGTTTCACCCTCGGGAGCTGGAATTGCAACATTTTCAACTTCAACTGCCATAGCAACGGATTCTTCATTTAAAGGTTCTTCAGCCACGGGAGCTTCATTTGCTGGTGAAGGAAAGTCAAGTGTTTGTTGGGTCATCTCGATGGTTTTCAAAACTTTGGCCAATTCTGAGTTTAAATCAAAGTTTTCTTGACTGGCCTCGATTAAAGCATCACGACGAGAGTTTAGAAAAGCCCAACTCACCTCTATGTTAAAATTCTCCTCAAGAAGTTCATACTCTTTTTCCCACATAGCAAGATCATTCTTTAACACTTGATTTTCAGCTAAAGAGGAATCAAGGGAAGCTTCAAGGGAGGCATGAGAACTCTCTAAGGCACGAACCTTATTAGAAAAGATCTTTAAATCAGCTTAAACTTGAGTCAAGTTTTGCACTAACTCCCCTGCATACTCTTCTTTCTTGCCCAAGAGTGCCCTAAGTTCTCTGATTTCTTCACTTGACTTTGATAATTGTTCTAAAAATGAACATTCAAGGCGCTCCTTGTCTTTTTCAAATTGGCTTGAAGAAGCTTTGGCAAATGCTAATTCGGAAGTCAGACCTTGCTTTTGCTGCTCCAGGCGATTTCTACTCTCTTGCAATTCTTCTATAGTTATCTGAGCATTCTCAAATTGCTCTTTCCAATTAGCTGCTTCTCGCCGGGCTCCCTTGGCTATTTCCTCAGCCTCGTGGAAATACTTTTCAGACTCACGGGCTTTCTTTTCCAAAAGGGAAATTCTTCCCATTAATTCCGTACCAATAAGGTTAGCCTACAGTAACAACTCATAAAAATAAGAATATAGAGATAAAAGAAATTTAAAAAAAAAAACTTGTTAGTAAAAATTTTTTTACCTTCAAAGTAGAATGAACTATGTCATTCATCAGAGTTAAGCAGCTGTGACTGTCCGTCTTCTTCTTCTCAATATCTCCAATCAAAGGCCCAAGCTAGGCATCTGCTCTACCAGACTTCCTTAAAAGACTGTTGTTAGCAGGAACTTCAAGTGTAACGCTCCTCATAGCCAAGCTTCTGCTACTAGAACCCTCCTCTGCATGTTGAACAGAGGAAGAGGGAGCTATAGAAGGAGGAGCGGTAGAATAAGTGAAAATAACAGAAGTCGAATTTCTCGAAGCAGGTAAGGGAGTAGAAATAGGCAAGGAAGCACTTGAAACCAAGGGAGAAATAGAAGGAATGGGAACAGAAGAAGAAAGAGGCACTTCATCTAAAATCGGACCTAGTTCAACACTTTCGAAACCGTCAATGAAGAGACGTTGAGTGGATTTGATGGTGTCCCTTGGAATGGTTTCATCATTGGAAACAACAGTAACAGGCTCGGTAAGAGAGGAGGCATGGGCAAGAGAAATTTCAGCTTCATCTTCAGAAATGATGCGTCTCCCGGTTCTCGACCTAGCCATCAAAGAGGTGTCTTCATCTTCATCATCCTCAGAATCCTCTTCAACAACTTTCCTCTTTGACAGCGTAGCTTGTGTTCTCTCCAAAGAAAGGGGAGTGCTAGAAGAGGCTCGAAGGGCAATAGCTACTTCAGATAGCATTCCTCGAATAGCAAATCCTGACAAAAAGAAGGATAAAAAGTTAAAAGAGGGGAAAGAATTTAACATATGAAAAATAATAAGGGATGCATACCGTGAGTTTTCACTTTCCAACCATGTTTGTTGGAAATAGATTTCCCGGTTCGTGCCTCCATAGGCACGGCTTTCAAAATAGCATCTACCCAACCACAAAAATTGGGAATGGGCTCCATATCTCCCATGATTGCTACAAAAAAGCAAAGAAGAATGAAATTAGAAAAGGAGTTGAAATAAAAAAAAAACACGGTAAGGAAGAAATACTTACGTGCAAGGTTCCATTTCTCAAGAAAAGGAATATTTGATTCACCCACCAAACCAACTGTGGGTACCGCAATGTAACGGGTGTACCAGCCTCGATCTTTATCATCTTCAGGGCTTACCAAAACCCTTTTACTTCTCGTAGTTAGGATAAAAATACCATTGAGGAACAGCTTGGGGTGGTAACGATGAATTAAATGGGAAAAGGTAAAGTCAACACCAACCTTGGCCGATACATACTTAAACAAGCCACTGCTCTCCATACGAGGGGGCCAATTTGTGCCAAACAAATTTTGAAAAACTGACAGAAATCGAGTATGACTGGGTCAATAGCAGGAATAAATCCCAAAGTAAAGGGGTAAGTATAAACAAAGAAAAAACCAATCTTATAAGAAGAAATTCTCTGGTTTGGGCTAGGAATAACTATACAAAGGTCATCTCTCCAACGACAATCTTTTCGAACAGTGAAAATCAAAGGTTCAGTAATTAAAGAAGGATAGGTGTCAGCTTTAATTACACGGTCACAAAGGGATTCTTTATCATGCTCGAAAGTTAGGTCGGATGGTACTATTTCTTCAACCAAAGGTTCTTGAATAGGCTCAGAAGATTCTTTGCCTTTAGAAGAGGATCTCTTAGAGAAAGAACCTCTAGAAATAGTACCAGAAGAAGGCGTGATGGAACCAGAGGTACCACCACGAATGGACCCTAGGCCATGAAGCCTACCTATTCTATCTGTTCTGTGTCTTACAGGGGCATTGGAAAAGCTGTCAAGAATTGGGACCCTCTTAGGGTTAGGATTCGACGATGACATGGTAAAAAGATGCGAACTGAGGAAGAAGTGAATAGGAGTAAATAGTGAGATATTTGGTAAAAGTTTGTGGAGAAGAAGACAAGGGAAAAGAGGTTAAGTTTATATATAAAAGAAACCGTCAAAGATTAAGGAGTGTAATGATGGAAAACCTATAATAAAGGCAACTATTACTTCGTGAATAGTGGAGTTAAAGAAGCCTTGAAAAAAAAGAGAAGCTGGAAAATTGCAGAGCTAATAAGGAGGTGACATGTATGCAGTGCATTAAATAGAAAAGACAACTGAAGCGTCTGTCATAGCATTGATTATGGCAAAAATTCCCATTTTAATGAAGATCCACTTCCCAAATATTTAATTGATAAATAAATGGAAAGTGGGGGGGGACTATCTGTATTGGGAAAAATTGAATTTATTTATTGAAGATGAAGTATCATGACATGTGAACCGGTCAAATAGTCAAAGCGTGGTAATCAGTTAAGAGGCACGAGCAACAACAGATGCGGGAGAGACGATACTTAAAGGTACGAGCTATTATTCAAATGAAATGAGTCTCGTACCTGTTGGAGTCATTTAAAGCTTGAAGATCAAAAGAAATTGAAGGAATGAATCTGATAGCATAAAGGAGTCCAAATCCAGCATTAAACGCCAAATACGTTCAGAGAATTTGTATTTAATAGGAATGATTGAGTAACGTTTCTTTTAATGTCATTTATTGCTCATAATTGCCACATTAAGACAAAGGTATTACACTTTCTCCTAGAATTAACTATAAAAGGGGAAGGTCTCAACATCTGTAGGACACGGAAGATCACTGTGATTATACTGAAATATATACTTATTCGTTACTTTATTGTTATCCTCAAAGTCTCTCATTTCTTGATTATCAGTAACCCGATTTCTCTTTTAATTTCTAGCTTTAACCAAATATTCAGTTTTTCGGTTAAACAATATCGTTTTCTATTCCCATGAAAGATTTGACCCCTGAAACCTTACATCAAATCAATTAAGTTCTGTAGAAATAGACTCGCTTCAACCGGTATTATAAAATGTATGACTTATTTCGTCATATTGACGATTCTAATTCAGCACCTGTTAAGCAAGTCAATCTTGAATATGCAAATTGTCCTAAAGTTGATCAACTTATTATTATTTGAAAAGCTTTATGTAAAAAATTTTCTAACATAAATAGCTCTAGAATATGAAGGTCCAATGAAAGATGCTTTAGTATGACTTATAACTCTGCTATTATATGTTTTTTTGTTCTAGCAAACAAGGTCCACAATATATACTTGAGAAGGATGAAATCACACATATTTACCTATAGTTCTATAAGTTCTCATTCTACCGCTTTTAGTAATTTATTGCATTCATAAACTTACATTAATATAGATGATACACATTATACAAATTGGATAATATTTTTGTTATATCTGGGATCATTTCAAGAAAGTAAACGAACAAAGCAACACTAAATTTCGTCATTTGATAAATGTGTTAGTAATTATTTCTACGCTTTTCTTTTATCTAAGTCCCATTTGATTAGTTTTCGGAGCCTTAATCTAAGTTCTAATTAGTTAAATAACGTAGAGAAAGGAGAACTCCATGTTGTGACAAGCTAACATGAAGAAAGGACCATGGTCAACTCGAGGAAGATATTAAGCAATTTGATTTTTTTGAAAAATAAGAAATATAGTGCATGATATATATATATATATATATATATGGATCTTTTCCCTAAATTTTGTCTAACTTGATTATCGAATGTTATTAATTAGATGAGATTTGAATTTTAACACTTATTGATCAATATATATTATTTATAGGTATATAATGAAGTTAGAGATTGTACATGACATGTACATTAAAATAGGAAACACAAGGTATGAATATTTCAAAAAAGAGCAATTAACCTTGAGAAGATAATTATTTGATGGTGCAATTGATACTGTTATGGTTGAAGGACATAGAGAAGATAACGTTGATAAAAGGTGCTGCTTCCGACATCGCATATTGGAGAGAAATTTTTTTAAAAGGGAGATATACCAAAATTCAAGTGATAGTGTGATGGCTAGAACATAAATAGAGTTTGTTAGAGAGCTTTTGACTTTATCCATAAAAAGTCTTAGAGTTACGCAAGAATGCTAGGTTTTAGTATATTCAAATTTGTAGTTTATAACTAAATCAAATATTTGTCGAAAATGTGACATTTACTATTTTAAATATATATATTCTGTAAATTTTAATATGAAATATACGTGCAACGCACGTACAGAGAGACTAGTAAATATAAACACTGATATATGCAATGAATTGCCCCAATAATTAGATCTTCTTAATAAATGGACTATATCATTAGTCAAACCTAAGGTAATATACCAGTTAGGTACTTTTGAAAAAATAGGCTTAATACAAGTTGCCTTCAAGC